>BHFT01029882.1:0-36406 GCA_004320025.1 Laticauda laticaudata | reverse complement strand
GATAGAGAGGAAGCAAAACGGAGGCAGTGAGTACATCGCGTTAACCAACGGATGGCAAACTTTTTTATCCCTTTTACATCCTCTTTGCATCTGTTGGTGCAGTGTGACAGGGGCTTCACATCAATTATAGGAGAAACATTTTGAAAAAAATGCATTGCCCAAAATGGCTTCCTACCATGTTCCTAATAGGTTATACTGAATAGAACTTTTTGGTTCCAGATTAAAATCATAAACAATTGAATTACATGATTCTGTCAAATGCTAATGGTTTCAGATTAACAGAGTTGGAACAGACCTTCTATCTCGGTCATCTGGACCAATCTCAATTGCTGGGATTCAAAAATCCCAGCAACTGGTTTGCTGCCCATTTGCTGGGTGGGCGTGGCCTACTGGAACTTCCTGTTTCTGGTTTCCAATGGGCCTCCAGAACCTGGGGGGGGGAAATTTTCCCCTTCCAAAGGTCCGGTGGCTTTCCCGGGGCCTCTGCCAGGGCAAAAACAGCCTCACAAGTCTCTGGAGGCCCCCTGGAAGCTGGAAACAAGTCCATTTCTGAATTTCTGGTACTTTTGGGAGGGCCATTTTTCACCTTCCCAAGGATCCGAAGGCTTCTCCTCGGCCTCTGGGAGGGCGAAAACGGCCTCCCCTGGGCTCTGGAGGCCTTCCAGAAGCTGGAAACAGGTCTGTTTCTGGGCTTCCGGAAGGCCCATTTCCCCCCCACTCAGAGCCTCTATGCGGACTCTGCACTTTCCTCTATCAAAAATGGGCCAGGTGAAGACTCCTGGGAGGGTGGGGTGGGCGGGGCCAGCTGGTTGGTTGAAATATTGGTTCAGTGAACCAGATGTAACTTTAACATCCAGTTCACCCAAATGGNTGGGCGGGGCCAGCTGGTTGGTTGAAATATTGGTTCAGTGAACCAGATGTAACTTTAACATCCAGTTCACCCAAATGGGTCCGAAATGGTAAAAATCCCACTCCTGCCAATCTCCCACCCAAGCAGGAAACCCTACACCATTTCTGACAGATGGCAGTCCAGTGTCTCCTTGATTGTGGTGGTTTGTGGTGACCAAAACTGGATGCAATATTCTAGGTGTTGTCTTATTAAGGCTTTATAGAGTAGTATTAGTACCCCATTTGATCTTGATTGTTTCCCTCTGTTAATGTAATTTAGGATGACATTAGCTTTTTTGATTGTCATTGCAAAATGTTGGCTCATATTTAATTGGTTGTCCACTAAGACTCCAAGATCCCTCTCACAGTTACTGCTATTAAACCTGGTTTCACCCAGTATATAAGTGTACTTTTGGTTTTTCTTGCCAAGATATTGAAGAGTACTAGGCCTAAGATGGAACTTTGTGGTATCCCAGTGCTTACTTCCCTCCATGTAGATGTAGACCCATTAAGAAGTACTTGTTGAGTATGGTTTGTCAGCCAATTAAAAATCTATCTGGTGGTGATGCTATCTATCACACCTTTTTCTAGCTTATCAAGAAATCAGGTGTGGTCTACTTTGTCTTATGCCTTGCTGAAGTCTAAGTATCCACAGTATTTTGCTGGTCCACTAATTTAGTCACTATGCTGAAGAATGAAATAATATTGGTTTGGCATGATCTGTTTTTAACAAAGCCATGCTGACTGCTAGTTATTACTTTACTTGTTTCTAGATGTTGGCAGATCTGTTTTTTTGTTATCTTTTCCAGTATCTTCCCAGGTATTGATGTTAGGCTGATTGGTCAAAAGTTTCCTGGGTCTGTTTTTTTTCCCCTTTTTTGAAGATGGGAACCACATCAGCTCTTTTCCAGTCCTCTGGTAGTTCCCTGGTGCTCCAGGATTTTTGAAAGATATGCTACAGTGGTTCTTGAGATGACATCTGCCAGCTCCTTTATAATTCTGGGAAGTAATCCATCAGATGCCAGTGATTTGTATTCATCCACATCAGTCAGGTGTTCTCTTAAAATTTTGGGGGGCTTATTTTAACTATTACTTCTAGTCTGTCTTTTACAATTATGTTTTTGGTAGGTTGATCTATTGTTTCTTTTTGTGTGAAGACTGATGCAAAGAATGAGTTAAGTAGCATTGCTTTCTCTCTGCTGACTGTTACTTCCTTCTCACTTGAGGGGACTGATTGTTTCCTTGATTTTTTCCTTGTTATTTATTTATTGGAAGAAACGTATTTTCTTTTCTTTTCCTTTAGTTGCAAATCTATGTCCATTCTGAACATTTGCTTTCCTGACACATCTTTGCATATTCTGGCTATCTTCTGATATTCTGCTTTAGCTATGTGTTCTTCTTTCCAATTTTTGTACTTATCCTTTTTGTCTTTCAATTTGTCAGAGAGATCTTTGATCAGCCATGCTGGTTTCTTTTTGGATTTCTTGTTTTTCTTTTTCAGTGGTGTTGTGTTGGAGTGGGATTTTATTGTCATATTTTTCAGAGTTTCCCAAACTTCTTGTGTTGTTTTCCTCTTTAGGATTTTCATCCAAGGAATCTTTCCAAAGTCCTCTCTGAGTTTGTTTAAATCAGCTCTTTTAAAGTCTGTGATTTTGTTATCATTGTGTTCTATAGCTTGTGTTTGCAAGCTATGTTTGCTGAATTCTAGCATTTGTTTACTATGTTTGCTGAATTCTAGCATGTTGAATTCTAGTATGACATGGTTACTCTCACCCAAGGTTCCTGCAGTTACAACTCCATCTATCACTTCTTCTCCGTTTGTGAGAATTAAGGCCAGTATAACAGTCCCTCTAGCTCCCTCTTCTATCTTTTGGACAACAAAGTTGTCAGCTAGGTTGGTCAGGAACCTATTTGATTTCTCACTTGGTGCGGAATTAGTCTTCCAATTGATGTCAGGATAATTGAAGTCCCCCATTACTATTATAGTGTGTTTCCTACATATATTTGTTAGTTGGTTAGCAAAAAGGGCATCTATTATTTCTGCTTGATTGAGTGGCTTATAGTATACACCTTTGGCCATGTCATTCTTTTTTATATATATTGATCCATATGTATTCTAGGAGATTTTCATCTTTGGTTTCATGCATTTCTGTAGCAATATAATGGTCCTTTACATACATATGTACAGTACATACAGTACAACTCTGCCTCTTTTTTTATGGGGTCTGGTTGTTTTGAACAGTTTGTATTCTTCTATTAGTATGTTCCAGTCATGGGTTTAATCCCATCAAGTTTCTGTAATTCCAACTATATCATATCTGCCTTCATATATTAATAGTTCATCCTGTTTGTTCCCCAGACTTTGTGCATTTGTATAAAGGCACTTGAGATCTTTTTCCTAACTCTGGGTATGCTTCCTATGTCTCCTATTTGGTATTTGAGATTGTCTTCCTTTCCATCCCTCCTGAAGCCCATGTCACAGTGAACCAACGGATGCAAAGAGGATGTAAAACGGACAAAAAACCTTGCCATCCGTTCGAAATCCGTTCGAAAACGCGATGTACTCACTGCCTCCGTTTTGCTTCCTCTCTATCCGTCCAGCATCCGTTTATTGACGTTTCATGCGCTCCCAAAAGTTTTGGGCTGCCTAAATCTTTGCATGGAAAATGTATCCAGTTCGTCCATTCTGCATCCACTACGCATCCGGTTACGCCATCCGTTATGCATCCGCTATATCCGCTAGGCATCCGCTGCGCATCTGCGCAACTCGCATCTGCCCGGACACAGGGAGGAAGCGGAACGGATGCAGAAGGGATGCAGAACGGATGCCTAGCAGATACAGAATGGAAACAAAGCATTAAAACGAAAAAAACATTCGACAAGAGGGGACCTATTCTCGGATATTAAGGATGTCTGCAGGATGCCTAGAGGATGCCTAGAGGATGCCTAGAGGATCAAAGGGACACCTATACTGGCTCTATAAAAAGGGGGAGCAACTCGCCTGCATCTCACTTTCAGAACAGCAGCCCAGCGGTGCAGACCTCTGCAGCCTTCATCTGCTCTTCCTCTTCCACAGCATCCAGTCATGTTCCACCGTGGATTGTAACAAAGTCCTTTTGGCAGCCACCACATTCTGCAACAGTGCGAAGCCATCTGCAGCTCTATGAACTCTACTGCGAGAAGAAAAGAAGCCACCCAAAAGATGTCTGGATCCAAATATGGTTCGCGCAGAAGAGCAGAGACGGACTGTACAAGACACTCAGGTGTCCAGAACTTCATGAGGATGCCTCCAGCCATGTTTGACGAAGTTGTGCAGTGCCTGACACCCAGGGTTGACCAAGGCAAACACCAGCTTCCAGCCCAGCCTGGAACCTGGGCTCAAGGTGGCACTCACTCTGTGCACCTGGCCTCAGGGACTCCTACAGGAACATGCAGTACGGCTGAGAGGTGTCATCCAACACCATCAGCATTGTGGTCAGAGAAGTGGTGGCAGGCCAAATCCGGAAGAATACAAGAGGAGCTCCTCGATACCCCTCCATTGAAGAAGGCTGGAAGAAAGTTGCAGAGCAGTGGTACCAGAGTGGAACTTACCCCACACTTGTTGGAGCCATAGATGGCAAGCACTTGCCTGCAAATCTCCAACCAACTCAGGCTCCACATATTTTTCAACTCCAAGAGCTTCTTCAGCATCATCCTCTTCGCCAGGGTCGATGCTGACTACAAGTTCATGTACACTCGATGCTTCAGGCAGCGGCTCATCTTCAGATGCCCAGGTATACAACGCCAGTCACCTCAAAGAGGAGCTGGAAGGCAACCTCAACGTGGCTTTCCCAGATCCAGAACCCGCTGCCAACGACACACAAGATGTGCCTACTTCATAGTGGGGGATGACGACCTTCTCCCTCAGAACCTACCTCATGAAAGCCCTACACTTCAGACTCCAGCAAGTCAATGGGGACATGGAGCCTGGGATGGGGCAAGGGCAAACCTGATCGACAGCTGAGGATGTGCAAGGCCCCAACAGAGCTCACATGAAGCGAAGAAGCAGCGCAACCTCCTGAGACACTGGTGCAACTCCCCAGCTGGAGCAGTGGAAGTGGCAAGACAGGATGGTAGATGCTTAATGGATTCTTTCTTCAGCCTGTCATCACACGGATGAGATTGGCCATGTATGCTTTGGTTGGCCTACAATGAACAGGGCGTTTAATAAAGAGTTGTGTTTATGTTGACACTGGGTGGATAATTATTACATTATTATGATAATAAATGGCCGTAGGTGTGGCACCTGGCGAGGGTGGACCAGTACAGTCCCACTATGTTTGCATTGGGAGTTTATCTTATCCCAACTGCTATCCTAACCCATCCCACAGCTATTACCCATTCCACAGGTATTCCTAACCCACCCAAACCTATCCTTACCCATCCCACAAGCATGCAAAGGCTTAAACCATTTCTAAAAAGTTTCCAGCAAGACTTTATTAAAAAAAAGAAATGAAGCAAAGTGTGTGATCATAAATAGACTCTATTATACGACAAGCTATAAGACAAAAATGAGTCTCTGGTACTCCTCTTGGTCGCTCAGTCCAGGGGTGAAGGGTGCAGGTTGCTGTGGAGGTGGCTGGTGCTGGAGTGCTTGTCATCAGCTCCTCCAGAAGCAGAGACAGCAGAAGCGCCAGGCCCAGAAGAGCGAGCCCGTGCTGGCAGAAGCCCAGCAGAACCAGAGTGAGGGCCAGGGGGCGGGATGGTAGCCCTGTCCTCTTGCCAGGCTGGCAGCAGATGTCTGAGGCTTGCTGTGCTTGCCGCGATGGTT
The DNA here is from genome assembly GCA_004320025.1 of Laticauda laticaudata. Classification (NCBI taxonomy): domain Eukaryota; kingdom Metazoa; phylum Chordata; class Lepidosauria; order Squamata; family Elapidae; genus Laticauda; species Laticauda laticaudata. The sequence goes on along the minus strand of BHFT01029882.1, from coordinate 30,708 downwards.
GTGGGGTTTGCTGGCTGGCAGGGAGCTGGCAGGAACCAAGGCTTGGCAGGAGGCTAGCAGGGAGGCTGGCACCAAGGCTGGCAGGAAGGCTGGCAGGCAGGGCACCAAGGCTGGCATGGCAGGCAGACAGCAAGGCTGGCAGGCAAGGCTGGCAGGCAGGCACCAAGGCTGGCAGGAAGGCTGGCACCAAGGCAGGCACCAAGGCTGCAGGGAGGCAGGCACCAAGACGTGTCAGGAAGGCTGGCAGGTAGGCAGGCACCAAGGCTTGCACGGCAGACATGAACAAGGCTGGCAGGAAGGCAGGTTAGCAAGGCTGGCAGGCAGACTGGCTGGCAGCAAGGCTTGCAGGCAGGCTGGCAGCAAAGCAGGCAGAACATACAGGCAGGGCAGGCAAGGCAGGCATCCATCCGGCAGCAGGTCTTTCCTCTGAATGGCGACCTGCTCCCGAGCTGCTTCCATTATATCTGCAGGGCTGACGCAATGCATCTCCCCCTGCATGCGCAATTTACGCCAGAGCATCCGTTAGGCTTCCGCTGTGCATTCCATTAGGCTTCCGCTCTGCATCCGTTTCATACCGCTGTGCATCCGTTCTGCAATCCGCTTCATCCGTTCCGCGTCCGCTTCGCTGAGGCCCCCCGGAAGCCCTGCGGTTGCGCCATCCGCTCTCATCCGCTTCCATCCGCTGGGCTTCCGTTCCGCATCTGCCTTTGCCATCCGCCCTGCGTCCTCCACGCGTTCGTTGTTATCCGCTCCGGTTATGCAAAGCCCCTTTTGAGAGCGGATAACAATGGATGGAACATTTTGCTCATCCGCTGTGTCCTTTTTGCATCCATTGGCCAGTGTGACATGGGCTTTTGTTTATTATTTGACTTGCTTCCTAGGGGTTTTTGCTTGGAATTAGGTCCTGGAGATCCTAAAAATAGGTCACTCTCCCCCCTCAATTTTAGTTTAAAGCCCTTATGATAAGTTGAGTAGATCAAGTACAGGTTTATTATCAGTCTGTACAGAGGTTACAATATTTTCAAGATGTTCTGGAATGATACATTGTGGTTGAAGTTTAAAAATAGAAATAATATCAGCACTTAGTACTAATGTATTTAACAATTGGGATTGATTCTATCATTGGAATCTATTGAATTACAGGCAGTCCTTGACATGACTGCAATGATTTCCTCATGAATGTTCATCCTTGCTTTCCCAGATACATTTGTTAAACAACTGTGTGTGTCATGAAGCAGAATATGGAATGCCTCAGGGCCTGGGAGGCTTAGCACAGATCCCCTGTGCTCTGCTTCTGGTCCTAGCTTCCCATCCTACAAGACATCCCCCCTCCTTTTCACCATGCATTACTCACCATGCATGTACTTTTAGAAGATCTGCAGAGCTTTACAGCTGGGGTTAAGGAATGAGGACAGGCTGCTCCATTGCTGGGCCATGGAGTGTGATCCTGGAAGCAGTCACCATTTGCCATGTGGCCACACTGAATTAGTTGGCAGTTCCAGGATTGTGCCACACAGCCAAGCAATGGATCACCTTTTTTCAAGAATCTCTAGGTCAAACAGAATGGGCATGCTGAAGATCCCACGAACTAAAGAATTTCACCTGATGGGGATTAGAAGTGACCCCTGCTCTATGCAACATCCTTCCTTCAGAAATCACAATGGCCCCAACCTTGTGAGACTTTTGTAAAGTCCTAAAAACCTGCTTACAGGTGAAACTTGAAAAATTAGAATATTGTGCAAAAAGTTCATTTATTTCAGAAATGCAACTTAAAAGGTGAAACTAATACATGGGATAGACTCATTACATGCAAAGTAAGATAGTTCAAGCCATGATTTGTCATAATTGTGATGATTATGGCTTACAGTACATGAAAACGCCAAATCCACAATCTCAGAAAATTATAATATTACATACAATCAGTAAAACAAGGATTGTACATTGAACAATATCGGACCTCTGAAAAGTATAAGTATGCATATGTACTCAGTACTTGGTTTTGGTTTGGGCCCCTTTGTAGCAATTACTGCCTCAATGTGGTGTGGCATGGAAGCTATCAGCCTGTGGCACTGCTGAGTTTTATGGAAAACTAGGATGCTTCAATAGCGGCCTTCAGCTCTTTTGCATTGTTCGGTCTCATGTCTCTCATCTTTCTCTTGGCAATGCCCCATAGATTCTTATGGGGTTCAGGTCAGGTGAGTTTGCTGGCCAATCAAGCAGAGTAAACCCACGGTCATTGAACCAAGTTTTGGTGCTTTTGGCAAGTGTGGGCAGGTGCCAAATCCTGCTGGAAAATGAAGTCAGCACATCCCCATAAAGCTCGTCTATGGAAGGAAGCATGAAGTGCTCCAAAATCTCCTGTAGATGGCTGCATTGACCCTGGACTTAAAGAAGTACAGTGGACCAACACCAGCAGATGAGCAAATCAACAGAGACTGTGGAAACATCACACTGGACTTCAAGCATCTTGCAGTGTATCCTCTCCATTCTTCCTCCAGACTCTGGGTCCTTGGTTCCAAATGAGATGCAAAAGTTGCTCTCATCAGAAAAGAGAACTTTGGACCACTGAGCAACAGACCAGTTCTGTTTTTCTTTAGTCCAGGTAAGACATTTCTGATGTTGTTTGTTGTTCAGGAGCGACTTGACAAGAGGAATATGACATTTGAAGTCCATGTCCAGGCTCCATCTGTGTGTGGTGGCTCTTGATGCACTGACTCCAGCCTCAGTCTGCTCCTTGTGAAAGTCCCCAACACTTTTGAATGGCCTTTTCCTGACAACCTCTCCAGGCTGCGGTCATCCCTGCTGCTTGTGCACCTTTTCTTCGACGCTTTTCCCTTTCCACATAACTTTCTATTAATGTGCTTTGAAACAGCGCTTTGAAACATCACTTTGGAAATCCAACTTCTTTGCAATTACCTTTTGAGGCTTTCCTCCTTATGGAAGGTGTCAATGATGGTTTTCTGCACAACTGTCAGGTCAGCGGTCTTTCCCAGATTGTGATTCCTACTGAACCAGACTGAGAGACAATTTAAAGGCTCAGGAACCCTTTGCAGGTGTTATGGCTTAATTAGCTGATTAGAGTGGGACACTTTGATTCATCTTTTAAGTTACAATACTGAAATAAATGAACTTTGCATGATGTACTAATTTTTCGAGTTTCACCTGTATGTTTCTGAGCCTGATGTGCTAAATATGCCAAGGGCCCATTTCCTGGTGATATTGCTAACTGGGCAAATATCTTGTTCTTGAGTATGTTGAATTGGATGTTTAATGTTTTTATTGTTTTAAAGTGTCTTTTAAAATATAATTATCATAATATATTTTCTTAATTGTAAGTCACCCAGATTCATTGACTGAGATGCACAGTCATAGAAATTGAACAAACAAAGAAACCAATAAATGATATCATGCCAATGATACAGATTAAAATTACAAGCTGTACCAAAACATTATATAAATGATTCATGGTATCATTTGCACTATAACATGATATGTAGGACATTACCACCACCATCCTCCATAGACATTCATGAACCAAACTGCTGATGTGTGGCAGAGATGTTAGTATGTTGTAATCAAAATCTAGAGCAAAGCTGTTTCACTTATACCAAGAAGGGGAGATGGAATTTTATATCTTTTCCCCCCTTAGTTCAACTATTTGGGGAAAAACACAAATTTAATATGGCAAGAAAAACAAGGAAATTCACACAATTTAGAAGAGCAGGAATATTGGGTTCAGGAAGAATTCAACTTTATACTTTTTCATACCATACATTTTTTCTAGGAAAGTAAATTTTGGAATTTTGTGCATATTATATAATCAGATATTTTTAGATACTTTAAATTATCTCACTATTCTGGTGATATTAGTACAATTCTGATTATCTGCCATCACACCACTTGAGTAGAAATAATGCAATAATATTCCATTAATGTTTTTATTGTTAGAATTACAATATTACATTTATTAAATATTCTGGCTTCATAGTTAACATTAATAATTTTAACTCTAGATAAATAACAATTCTGCTGAAAATCAAATTATATATTATCTGAGGATATAATTGCTTGTAGACATTAAAAATATCACTATTCATTTAACATTTTCCTTCAGAAGACATAATTTGGGAAAATACTTTTACTGTGTTTCTCCACAGTATTACTTTATACCTGATTATATTTCTATTATTTCTTAGTTATTCTTACTTAGTTCAGATATAAATCATAAATATTCTCAATGGCAATATGGTATTTGTCACATATTGTCAGATCTGTGTATCTGCCAATCTTCAATGGAAGAAAGGAGGGGTTGGATTTGATACATTTAATTCTTTTCCTCTCTATGTATCCTAAATATCCTATTTCTTATGTTGCCTTTTGTATAAACTTTGACAAGATTAATAACTGTCGCCTGGTGCCACAGATGCCTGGAAAAGTCTCACCTCTTCAAGAGACGCAAGGAGAGAAGAGGCCATGTAGATTGCAGTGCCAGAAGATAGCCCTGGGAAACTTTCCTTATCTGCTTTCTAGAGATACTGGTATAATAACATTTTCACACCTGCAGATTGGTAGAATTCACATCAGAATGTTGGGAGCGATTTCTAATTCCTTGATCATAGTTGCATGCCCTGAGGGACCTCAGATCCTGCTTTGAATTTTGATTTGCTTTTATCTTCCTTCAATAAAAAGATTCCTTTTGAAATACAAAGTTTTCAAGAAACTATATTTATTTTTTGAAGAGCAGAGAGGCTGATCCTTACATAAAGCAGGATCTGCCATAGTGGTCAACCTGGAGAGGAAAAAAATCCTCCCGCTAAATTTTACTCTACTGAGGGGACCCTACAACCGTGTCCAAACAAAACAGCGAGCTGACTGCCGGGGAGAAACCTTGACAACTACCCAACCTGACACTGGCTCCGTATGTCCCATTGAAGACACTGAAGCTGTCTTTGAAAATTCCACAAAGCCCTGATGGTCTATTGGCGTAGGGGAAAGGGACAGCTGGGATGGACAGGGGAGTAACCCTTACTCGTAGCCATAAACCCAGGTGGAAAATGGAAGTGGAAGCCCTTTCTAATCAGGAGGAACTGATTGAGGAACCACTGGCAGATAATAGATTGAAGCAGTTCATAAACCACCTCAGGAGAAAACCCTGGAAAACCTCAACATCCAGGATGAACCAGGTTGCCAACGAAGGAGAGTGAGCATACCAGCAACCTTGGGTATCCAAGCCATCATCCCTGATCCAGCAGAGGCTCATCGAGCAACCGACCAAGCAACAGCCATGCCAGGTACCAGACCTGTCATTCCAGAGCAGGGGATTAACCCCAGCCAACCCAGTGACCTATGACTGAATCTTATCCCTTGGGGATAAGATTTGATAGAGACGCCCAGAGGTTGGGATTTTCCTGGCTCAAGTCCTCAACTATATACTAGTGGTGGAACTTCCCAACCCAGGGGTCATGAGTGCAAGTCATCACCCTAGCCCTAGAAGGTGCAGCAGCCAGATGGATGGTGACCCTCCACAACGTCCACAATCCAGAGGTGCAGAATCTCAATTGATTCATGACAGACGTATGCCACCATTTCAAAGACTCCCTCACCGATTGCAAAGCCCCTAACTACATTAGGGTCATAAAGCAGGACCATCACCCTGTAGCTGAATACACCGAGGAATTCTGTAAGCTGGCTGGCTGAGTAAACTGGCCAGAAGATAGTCTAGTCTGCTGGTTCAAAATGGACTCAGTGATGACCTGTTCACTGCCTGCCTGACCCGCAGGCCTTTGAGCCGTCTTCATGAATGGTACCTGATGGCAGAAGAGGCAGAGATCAACATGGCCCATAACCAGTACTGCACCGGCAGGACTTGGAGAAGATCCCCAGCCCAGAGGAAGTGGAGCCTTTCAAATCCCAAACTGACATGGCACCAAGGCCATCTGGCTGCTTTAAATATGGAAAGGAAGGGCACTGCACAGCAGAGTGCCAGTCGAAAACCCCTGCCAGAAAGCCTGATCACCCACTGGGGGAAACCTGCAAAACCCAACCCCCAAGGAAAAGAAAACACACTGAGAAGCCGAGAAGCTGTGGGGTTCCATTCCTCTCCAAGCCTCTCCAAGAGGAAGAAACTCCAGCGCCTCAAGAAGAACTGAGCCAGTCTGAAAGCAATGTGGAAGATGACCCATTGGTAAGCAAACCAATTGCTCACTCTATCCCTAAACTGTTTATCCCCAGCTGAGAGAAAGGGGAAGAAGTAGCATCAAAAACAGGCCTTCCCGAAATACAGAAGTGCCAAAATGGGCCTGTTTTCAGCCTCCCAAGGCTCCAGAGGCTATCCTTGAGCTCTGGGAGGACAAAAACAGCCTCCCTCAGCTCCAGAAGCCCTCCAGAAGCTGAAAATGGGCATTTCTGGTATTTCCAAAAAGCCTGTTTTTTGGCCTTCCAAGGCTGCAGAGGCTTCCCTCGAGCCTTCAGGAGGGCGAAAATGGTTTCAAACAGTCCGAAAATCAGCTGGAAAGTGCGCACATACATAGTGAGGTAAGGGGGCAGGGTGGGGGTGTTGTGTGTTCATGCACAGGGAATTGTTATTGGCACGTATAGTTTGATGACTCTTGACTTCAAGTAAAAATATGTTGTAATGGTCTTCAACAGTATTGAATCCAATGAATAGAAATTGCCAATCAAGGGATGAGAGATCATTATCTATAAGATCATAGTTGCCTTTTTTGAAGTTATAATTGGGGGTCTCATCGTTGTGTTGATATTTCTGTGGATGTATATTGAGACAAAAGTCAATCATGCTGTGGTCACTGTTGGAAAAGGGTTCTTTGATTTGTATTCTGTAAATTGAATTCAAACTATTGCAGAAGATGAGATTGAGGCACTTGTTAAATCTACTATTGTTGGTTACTAGTTGTTCCAGTCCCAGGTTTGTTACAATATTGTAGAAGGTTGCATGTATGGGTTCAGTTGTACATTTGTTTAGGTTCCAGTTAATGTGAGGTAGATTGAAGTCACCAAGAAAGATAAAAGTGTGTGGGCAGGATGTTGCCCATGTTAGTAGTGAATTTAGCTTGTTTGTATGTTCTATGTCATAATCAGGGGCTCTGCAACATAGTAAGAATCGAAATGTGATATTTAAGGACACTTCACAGACAATGGTCTCAGGAAGAGCAAGCTCCTGGGTAACTTGNCCATATTTAGTAAGAGGAGAAATTCAGGTATTTTATTCACAAGGCTTCTTGCATTGAATAGCTTGCATTTAAGGCCAATTGTAGTTGGAACTGAGGCTGTTAGGGGCATGTGTGCCTAGTTTTGAGTGATGATGGGTTGGATGAGGTAGGGTTAGATGGAGAGTTGTGGGTTGTGTGACTTACTTTTGATACAATTAGTGTGGAAATCAATGGACAGATCCTTCTCTCCATTGTCTAGATGTCTTTTGAATTCATTGCGGAGTTCATGGGAGCAGATTCTTTGCATTATGGATAAGTCTGGTCTTGAGCAAAGTTTTTTGTGGTTGGGATTGGTTTTTGCAATGGCATTTATTGTATGAATAAATATGCGTTTGCTGGACTCATTTTTGCATACAACTACAAAATTTTGGGGTCACCAAGCCATCATTGTATTTGAACTCAGGGCCATCTCTGGCTATTTCAATGATATCTTCAGGAGAGATGTTTGTTGTATTTGAGTTGCTTTTAATATTGCAAAGTTTGGTGATGTCATCTGATTCATTGGTGTCTTCAAGACCAAATAAGATGGCATTTGGACGTTTCTGATCACATTCCATGATGTCTCTGATGAATGATTTTGTTGAATCTGCAATTGAAACATCAAGGCTGTCTAGTATGAAAAGTGTGACACATATTCAGTCTACATGTCTTCTAGGATGTAATAATATGGAAGCAGATTTAACATTGTGCAAGTTATCTGGCTTTCTTGTTCCCTGAACAAATCATCTTCAGCTTTTTTTTTTTTCCAATTCTTAAATAAAAAAGTAACTGAGAGTGACAGTATGTCACAACTGTCCTATAATCAGAGACTTTTGGTCCAATGAGTCTAGTTCCTTGCTTAGTGCTGCATCTAAATTGAAACATTCTCAACTGTAACCTCAACTCTCTGCTTACACATACATCATGAAGGAAAGGCTATTACCTGTCCAGGTAACTGGTCCTTTTGTCAAACTGTTTTTACTTTGGGGAAGACATTTCTAATATTCAGACAAGATCTACTGCCTCCCAATAGAGATCATATTCTGACATAGTTGTAGGTAACATAGCTTCAGGAATTCAGGACAGTTTGAATTGTGTTATAATGTTGTCTCTCAATCTTCTTTTAAGGCTAATTGTGCAAACTTATTTCAGTTTCTCTTTGTAGGGCTTTGTTTCCTGTCATCTTATCATATTTAATGATCTTCTGTGAATTTGTTGAAATTTGCCTAAATCGTTTTTCAAGTATAGAATAGAAGAAAACAAAATATTACAGATGTATCGGACATCTGCAGTTTTGGACAGTGTTCTTTATGTAGCTTACAACTGTTTTTGCTTTCTTTTTGGAATCATATTCCACTTCTGAATCATGTTTAGCATCTAATAAACTATAAATGCAATCACTACAGTTTCTTCTCACAAGTGCTGTTGGCAAGACAGCTTGTGCTGTCCAGCCAGTGTATGGGAATTGGATAATTACTTAGGAATTATGAGCTGTTCCCTTAAGGGAATGCATCATGGTAAATGTAGTTATGGTATCCTGGGAAATGTAGTCTATATCACGTGACCACATCTGTAATCCTGATTGGTCACTAGATTGACCCTCAAGGGGTTGGGGGAAGTTTTCCTCACTTTTGCCTGAACTCCCTAACTCATGGCAGTTGCTTTCTATCACTACGAGATGGGTTAGGAGATAACCATCGTTTATTACAAGGCAGATATGCAAAGGATTGGTCCTAAAAGAAGAACTTCATCACAAATGTGAGTTATGAGGATACCTGATGAACCAATAAATGTACTTTGTTGTGGACGTCTTGTTGAGTTATCTATCTGCATCTGTACAGCTGACACATCCACTTCTGTACAGGATACAGAAAAATAAAAGATTGTCATATTGTTGTTCTTATAAGAATACAAGTCTTCAGTGAAAGTACCAACCTAAGAGGTCAGGAGGACATAGGAGCTATGACATAGGTAAGAATAATTACAACACACTTGTTTTGTTTGGGATTCCTCCCATTCTGCAAAATTTGTCCCTGGTCTACATACTTCTATTTTTTTCACAGGAAACTGAATTTGCTTGGTTTCTTATATATGTTCTGAGAAATCTTCATCTGCATCCTTGCAGCATAAACATATAAACATATATATATATATATATATACTACTACTATAATATATAATATTAGATATATACTATATATATTATTATATATGTGTTGTGTGTGTGTGTGCTCGGTGTGTGTGATTATGTGTGGCTGTGTGTGTGGGTGTGATTGTTGTGTTTAGTTGTGTTGTGTGCGCGGCCACTGTTTAGCTTCCCTGTCGCCGGTATAATCCCCCACATCCATTGTAGTTCTGTTAAAGTTGTAGCTCCATGTGTAGTTCTGCATGTTAAAGTCTGTAAGCAACGTTTCAGCCAGGAATCTCATCTGCCATACATCAGAGGCTTCTGCTATGGAAGTGTGCATTCTCACCCCAGGTGTCCTCCTGTTTCAAATTTGAGGCAGGTCTATTCTGAATTTGGCTATTAACCTGGGTCTGTGTTCATTGGACTTGGGAGTTTGATTCGAATTGGTGTTTCTGGTTTCTTCCCTGTCTGGTTTTGTGGCTTTTGATGCGCTGGCAGCACTCTGTTCTTGTGTTGGAGGGCTTTCATGCAGCTTGCTTCGCTTTGTGAAAGAGGCGTGCCTATTTCAGCCAGCAAGCCTGAGGAGTTTCCACCTGCGGGTGCCTGGGCGGGGGTGTTTGCAGGTTGAGCGCACTCACGAGAGAGTCTGTCTTGTGCCTCAGGTGTTTGGTCTTGGTTTTGTTGGTGTGGGACGATGCTTATTACTTTTTGAGCAAGTGGCAGGCTTCCAATGATGACAGTCTCCTGCAGGAATTCATCTCTTCTATTTCATGCGCAGGTCTTTTTTCCAATCTCTAGGCTTCTCTGATGATTCCTGTGGCTGGGCTTTTCTATAGTGGCTGGGCGGTTTTAAGTGCCCTTGAAGTTGATGTTGTTGTGACCTGTGTGGTTTTTACTGTGTTGGGCTATGGCAGGAGCGTAGGTGTTCCAGATTTTTCTATGCATTTTTGTGTTTCATCTAGGCGGGGTACTTATCTCTTCTATTGTCTGTCCAATGTATGTGACCGGGCATGCATGAACCGGGAATTTCGTATATGCCCTTTGGTTTTCCATCTGTCAATTTTGTCTTTGGCGCGTTCCCTCCCAGGATGGCTGGCTATTTTTGTTCTGGTTTTGAAGGCCAGTCCTTTTGATGTGAGCCTTGGATAGTAGTATCCTTACCCTGATTTTGTCCTGGTAGTACTTCTTCACTGTACGGGCAGGACAGCTGGTTCCCATAGGTCTGTTGGGTCTTCCTAGTCTCTGTTATGTCTTTGGGTGTGTTTTTGTGGATCCCAAGCTGGGTGATTTTGGGTTTTTTGTGGGAAAGCCCATTGGCTCACGCTATGTCAAATTACTTCAGTCAGGTGCATAGTTCAGTCTTTATATGTGTCTTATCTGCCCAGGTGTTTGGTTCTGGTAATTAGTGTTTTTCGCCACGGAATTTATCTGTGCTGGGTGGTCTGGTGGGATTGGGCCGTTGAACACACGGTAGCGGTTGGGTGTGTTTGTTTATGTCTTTTGGTATATTGGTCCTGTGTCCAGTGTGCATCTGTTCTCTTTTGTAGATTAGTAACATCAGGAATGGTAGCTTTGGTTTTGTTTATTTCCGTTTCCATTGGGTGAAACTTGATGTTGGGTGTGTGTTTCGTTTAGGACAGTGTGCAGAATCAACTGTATGGGTTGGAAATGGTTTAGTTCGCTTTGTCCCATGGGGCCAATCACAAAAATGTGTTCATCTCCAGGTATTTAGCCACTTAGTTTATGGGTTTGTGGGTGGCCATTAGCCGAGGGCTCTGGATTCCAAATCTTCTTCCGCATGACACATAGGTTTGCCAATCTCAAAGCCACAAAAACAGACAAAAGGAAACCAGAAAACCAACAATCCCACAACTGCAAGTCCAATGAACACAGACCCAGGTTAAAGCCATCAGAATAGACCAGCCTCAAGATTTGAAACAGAGGAACTGTGAGAACACACGATTCCATACGAGAAGCCGATGATTGGCAGATGAGATTCTGCTGAAACATTGCCTACAACCTTTAACAGAACTACAATGGAAGCTACAACTTTAACAGAACTACCAAATGACGTGGGATAATACCCAAAGGAAGCTAAACAGCACAAATGTAAGTACCCGCGAGAGCTTAAAATATATATATATATATATACATAAACATGCAGCATAAGCAGATAAAGCTTGCAGCAGCTCTCAGTCATGACAAGTTATTTTGCACGGTATCTGATTGTGAAGCTCGCATCATTTTGTTTAATAAAAAAATGCAGACTTGTGTTCAGGGACAGGCATTTATTGCCAAGCAGTCTTCTATTTCTCCAGAGTTACATGTTAAGTTGAAGTAAAAAGGAAACTGGTAAAACTCCACAAATCATTTTCCTTCTCCTGTCACTCTGCACAATAAGACTATTATCAGAAACGTACTTATTAGGAAGATGCATCACTGAGCACAATGGGACATTTCTGAATATACTGAGGTAGAATTTCCAGATTTATATCACAGAAGAGTCTTTTGTCAAATTAAATGCCAGCATGGATTTGCTTTCTGCTACATAAAAGCCTCATTATTTTTGTTAACAGTTCATAGTAAATGATACCAGCAGAAACCAAATTTCATTATAGATAAATAAATGCCAAGACAAAAAGACAGAGAAGAGTTGAGGTGAGACCGTTGAAATCCAAGCTTCCAGGAGGTCTAAACGGACCTAAATTGCTTCGCAGGAATGACAAAAGGTGGGAGCAGATTCTGGTGAGTGCAGGAAATCTGCAATCTCCCTGATCGGCCCAGGAAAGCCCCTGAACTTAACAGCTGGGAAGGTGACTATTGTACATCACTACAATGCCTGGGACAGCTACTGGAAGAGAGTAAAAGGCAGAAGATGGTGTGATCGAGCTGGTGAGAGATTTACCATACTATTTAGATTTAAAACAAGAGAGAGCCCCGGGATTGCATCTAAGGGAGTGAGGCATAAAAGGGGAGGTGGAATTTCTTTTTTCTTCTCCACCTCCTGAAGAAAGCAGTAAGGAAAATGAAAGTACCACTATTAATTAGTATAGGAAGTTGATTGAAAGACTTTTGATAAGAATTTATATTTAGAAAACTGGACTGGTATTTCAAAGATAATATTAAGTAAGAACTTTGGGAAAATTTTTGGGTTTTTTTCCCTTCTTTTTGCCAATATATACAAACTTCATTATTTACTTCACAACTTTAACTGGCAAAATAATATATTGGAAGAAGGGAGAAGACAGAAGTCAAAGCTACAAGGAGAAATTACAGAATAATATGGACAGTAAATATAATGGATTAGGGTTTGAAGAACCCAAAGAAAAGAAGAAACTAAAAGACTAAAAGCGTGATAAAAACCTGGCTTGAGATTTGGATTATAAATTTTTATAACTGGAACTATACATTCTTGGGACCCACTGGGGGAAAACAGAAATCAGAAGAGGAACTACATTGGTCCTTTAGTGGATTATAATTATTGAGACACTTGGAAATATTTGAAAATGAAGAAAATACTGTTGGCACCATCCTTACCTATGTCATCGCCAAACTCAAGTCCAGTGGGATGGAGAACCCTGGAGGTTCTATTGCAGCAAGAGAAGGCAAATGGGGCACAAGCAGAATTAAAAGCTATGATAAAAGCCATGCATGATGATGTGAAAGAAAGAATGGAGAAAATGGAAGGGAAAATAGAAAAAAATAGAAGAAAAGATAGAGAATTTCCCACAAATGATGGAGAAAAATTATCAGCATATACAAAAAGTAGAGGAGAAGGATGAGTTAACAGAAAAGAGGGTGGGAGAGCTTGATTATAGATTGACATTAGCAGATAGAAATGAAGAGAAAACAATAGTGATATTAGAGATGGATCACAGAGATTATTATCTGAGATTCCAAAACATAGAAGAAGAAATGGGAGAGAAAAGGGAGAGCTAATGGCAGGAGCGTTGGAGATGACTAAAGAAAATATTTTGGCAAATATAGATGAGATCTTCAGAGTACACATGAGGTATGCAATGAGAAATAGGCTTCCCAGAGAAGTCCATGTGAGATTCACAAAAAAGTAGTAAAAACAAAGATCATTCAGTAGGCGAGAGATGACCCCTTAAAGTATATAAGGGGAAAGAAATAGTGGTTTTAAAGCAAATAGCAGGAAGAGTCAGAGATTTAACAAGGGAATACCAATTTCTGACTAAACACTTAATTAAACTGGAGTAAACTTTAGATGGTTGATACCAGTAGAGATATTGGTAATCTGGCAGGAAAAGAGACATAGGCTAGATTCAATAGAGAAGCAGAGCAATTTTATGATCAATATTTTGGACCACGAGAGGAAGAGAGTGAGAGAGGAAAGAAATCAGGAAGAAGCAAAAGAGATATAACAAAGAGAAAAGGGAAGAGACTGGAAAGCCATAGCCATAAGAGAAGAAGAAAAATCAAAAGAAGCAAGAGAGATAAGGATGAGTAGAATGTTGAACCCTATTTACAAGTAAAACTGGAAGAAGTAAAATTAATGTCAATAAACATAAGTGGCTTGAACTTAGCAATAAAAAGGAAAAGAACTTTTAACAAATTAGAAAAGTTAAGATTGGATATAATTTGCTGACAAGAAGTTCATAAAAGTGACATAATAAGGTACTGGAACACTCCAAAACTGGGAAGTTATATGCCTCCCTTGCACAACAAAGTAAAAGAGGGGTAGCACTGGATATAAAAGAGACAAAAATGCCAAACAAATTTTTACAGATGAGGAAGGGAGGATCTTGATGGTGCAGGTAACAATAAACGATAAACAGGTCCTTTTAGTAGCAATATATGCACCAAACTGTAATCAAGATGTTTTTTATGACAAACTGCACAAGAAGATAATAGAACTGGAGCTTCAGAGTATAATAGGTGATTTTAATTCAATTGTGGACCTGGAATTGGACTATAAAACTAGAAATATAAATAAAAAAGCGAGGAAAACATGAGGCATTTTTTAGAATGGTAGAGGAATTAAACATCCAAGATGTATGGAGAGAGACTTATCCTGAGAAAAATCTATGCTCATTTTATTCACAAAGACATGCATCATAGTCCAGAATAGATATGATGTGGCTATCAGCAGAGCTAAGACCAAATATAGAAGAGATACATATTGAAATAGGTACCTGGGCAAATCACAATCCGATAACAGTTACATGGAAAGGACAAAAAAAGAAACTGAGATGGACAATGAACCAAACAATACTTAATGAGAAAGAATATATTAAGCTGATGGAGAAAGAATTGGATTTTTTTAAAAAAGAGAATAAAAAAGAAGATACTCACTACAAAATGTATGGGACACTGCAAAGGGATATATCAGAGGACTAACAATAACATACACAGGAAAAAGGAACAAAAGAAAGAAAGAAAGAAAGAAAGAAAGAAGCATAAAAGAAATTGGAAGATTATAAAAGACGAGAGATAGAATTATAGAAAGACCCACAGAAAAAAAAATTAAAATACCAAATTGAGCTTAATAAACACAAGCTGAATTTATTGGAAAAAGATGAATTAGCACAAAAAATCAAAAGTTCTAAACAAAACTTTTTTTGTAAATGCAAATAAGCCAGGAAATTGGCTGACATATAAACTGAAAAAAGAGAAGGAAAAAAAGCAGATTCATCAAGTAATAGATGAGACGGGAGCTCATACTACCATAATGATGAGAAAAAGAAAATAATACAAAAATACTATGAAAAACTATACAATAAAGAGACAATTTCAGAAGATAAAATCAAACAATACCTACAAAAAGTTGAATTATATACCAGAAACAATAAAAACAACATGAGAAGAAAGGATAACAATGGAACTGATAGAAGCAATTAAAAGACAAAATAATGGTAAAACATCAGGCCTGGATGGACTACCAGCAGAATTATATAGAGACTTGCAAGACTATTTGAGCATCCTGATGTTGGAAGTGTTTAATGAAGTGTTGCTTGAAGAAAAGATACCAAACTCTTGGACAGAAGCATATATTATTCTCATACCAAAAGAGGACTTAGACCTACAACATATTAAAAACTTTAGACCAATATCATTATTGAATGCAGACTATAAAATATTTGCATCAATAATAGCAGAAAGGCTGAAGAGATTTTTAAACCAATTTATACACCCAGACCAAAATGCTTTTTACCTAAGAGACAGATTAAAGACAATATGAGAATAATATTGGACACATTGGAATATTATGAAGTACACTCAGAGAAGCAAATGGCATTGATCTTGTTAGATGCACAGAAGGCCTTTGACAACATGAGCTGACAATTCATGTTGGCACAACTAAAAGAAGTGAAGTGGCAGGTTGGAAAATGAAAAGAGAAAAAAAGACTTGGAGTTTGTTTGATTGGTGTTTCTGGTTTCTTCTGTCTGTTTTGTGGCTTTGATTGGCTGGCAACACTCTGTTTCCTGATATTTGGAGGCTTTTAGTGGCAGACTTGGCTTCGTGGAAAGGAGCGGCTATATTTTATTAGGAAGCTAGGTTTCATCTGGGTGCCTGGTGGGGGTGTGTTTTGAGCTGGAGGTATCAGAGGGAGTCTATTTTTGCCAGGTGTTTGCCTGGCTTGTGGTGTGGAGATCTTTCTATTTGAGAGTGCAGGCTTCCCAAATGATGACAGTCTGGTGGAATCATCTCTTCTATTCATGCTTTCAGGTCTTTTTTCAATCTCTATAGGCTTCTCTGAATGATTCTGTGGCTGGGGTTTCTACAGTGGCTAGGGTTTTTAGTGCCATTGTAAGTTGGATTTGACTGTTGGTTTTAATGGTGTTGGACTAGTGAGGAGGTGTGTTCCAGCTTTTTTACTTGCATTTCTGTGGTTCATCACCAGGTGGGTACTTACTTCTTCTATTGGTCTGTCCAATTGTAATGTGGCCGGGCATGATGCACAGGGGACTTGTATACATGCCTTGGTTTTCCAGGTCAATTTTGTCTTTGGGGGTTTTTAAAGGATGCTGCTGCTATCTCCTTTTTGTCTGTTTTGAAGGCAGTTTTGATGTGAGTGCCTGTGTACGTATCTTACTGATTTTGTCTGTAGTACTTTTATGTAGCAGGACACGCTGTTCCATAGGTCTGTTTATCTATAGGTCTCTGTTATGTCTTGGTGTGTTTTTTGTGGATCAAGCTGGTGATTTTGTTTTTGTGGAAGCCGTTGGCTGTCAATACTTTAGTCAGGGTGCATAGTTCAGGTCTTTATATGTGTCTTGTCTGCCAGGCGTTTCTGTTCTGCGCAATTAGTGTTTTGGCCACGGAATTTTCTGTGCTGGGTGATGGTGGGGATTGGGCGTTGAGGTAGCAGTTGGTGGTGTGTTTTCTGCTCGGATATTCGGTGTGACCTAGTGGTGCCATCTGTTCTTTTGACGATTAGTACATCTAGGAATGGTAGTTGTTTTGTTTATTCTGTTTCCATGGTGAACTTGATTTTGGGGTGTGTGCTGTTTAGCGTGTGTTAGGAAATTGTTTAGGTTTTCTTTTCCATGGGGCCAAATCACAAATGTGTCATCGATGTATCTTAGCCACAGTTTGGGTTTGGTGGGTGGCATTAGCCAGGCTTGGATTCGAATTCTTTCATGAACAGGTTTTGCAATGATGGGTGACAGTGGTGATCCCATAGGGGGCTCCTTCAATTTGCTTGTATCTTTGTCCTTTATATATGAAATTATGTGTTGGTTAAGCAGTGTTCTGTTGTAGTTTGTTTTGTAGTGTTTCTATAGCAAGTTTTGGCAGAATGTCATCTGCCATCATCAGCTTCTGTATAGTGTTCTATACACTATACATTATACAGAAGCCAGATGATGGCAGATGAAAATTCTGCCAAAACGTTGCTACAACTTTAAAAGCACAACTATAATGATGTGGGAAAATACCCGAACAAAGCTGAATACCATACAATAATGTTTTGTCTCTATCTGGGCAAAAAAGAATTATTTGGCTTGACTACCTATTTATACAGGAATTTCATGCATTCAGATAATACTTAAATGAAGTTATTCTATGAAATATTTTTGCAACATTGAAGATTGATAAGGCTGGGCAATCTTGGACCTTATTATCTCTACTGTAATAGATTTCTAAATGATATATTTTGTCCATAAGGGAGCCACTATCACATCAATTCAAAAAGATTTTAAAATGAAAATGATCAATTTTGCAGAATAATAAATATGTTATATATTGCTGGGTGACTTACTTATATTTAGTACTATGAAAAAAATTACATCTCACTGATTTACATAATATAGTAGCTGTCACTTAGGATCTCAGGCTTGAATTACAGGCATAGAAGGAACCTGAGCTACTTGTTAGGTGAATGGAAGCAACAGTGGGAGTGAAGGGCTGCTCTGAGAAGCTCTATTTGTGGCTTCCTCAATGGATTTAGTAGACCATCAAATGAGATATAACACTGACTATATCAGGATGATAAGGGGACTGGAGATTAAAACATATGAAGAACAGTATTGGATGTTCCTCCATTTCAAAATCCAAGAAAGAGAATTTAGACTCCATTAAAATAGAGAAAAGTACTTTTACTGAATTTGAAGTGAAAGCAACAAAAGGAAAGTAAGATCTCAGGCAAATAGGCATAGAAATTACATATTGAAAGTTATCCCAAGTCCCCTCCCCCAACAGTTCAAACTGGACATCCAATCCGAGGTGTGTATAATGTCATGTTGGTTATATCTTCAGGTGGCATCTCACACATCTGGTATGCCAAGACATTTGATATTGGCCTAGAAAAAATAAGTGGCTACAGTTGCACAGAAAGCAGGAAAACATCCCCTCCTTTTTGAGCATCGAGACCTCATACAATAGTATAATGCCATAAAAATTTCAATAAGTATCATATTATACCAACAATTTACTTTTAAGCAAAATAATTTCAAGTTGTTTAATGCCTAGTTGGAACAATGTTTATAATATCCTCAAAAACCAGAAAAAGTTATTAGAAGAAATGACCACTATAAACACCACAACAATTAAGATAGGAAAGAAAACCACACCAACTGCAACATCCTCAGCAACAACAGTTTCGCCGAAGATCCAAAAAACAATAGAAGGAAAGCTGATGTCTGAGAAACAAAATACCACTTCGAATGTCAATATTCAAATCTCGTTACTCACACTGCAAGAATCAATGGCTAAAAACCAATAAATAATGGTAAAGAATCACTCAGAAGCAAGAGCTGACATTAATGAGCTAAAGGAGGAAATGGGGAAATTAAAAACAGAAATGAGATCGGACATATCAAAACTCAATGTAAAAGTAGGGTCAATTCAACAAGCATTGGAAAGGAATGAAAAAACAAGGAAGTAGAGAAAAGAACGGAACAAACAGAGAAGAAGCTAGAAATAGTGGACCAAGAAATAAAAATAGTGAGTAAAGAAATGGAGGACTCCTTAATCTATATTGAAATGGATAAAGCTGGATTGTACTTAAGATTCCAAAACATAGTGGAAACTAAAGATGAGAACTTGGCACCAGTGAAGGCAGAAATTTTGGCTGAAGCACTAGATAGAGATAAGGAGGGAAAGTTAAAAGAAATAGACAACATATACAGGGTTAGTACAAGTTATGTAAGAAGAAACAAACTTCCCAAAGAGGTCCACATGCAATGTACAAGAAGGAAAGTTTGAGATATAATATATAAAATATCCAGAGAATAAGCAATAATATATAAAGGAAAGGAGATCCAGATCCTCAAACAAATCCTGAGAAGAGTAAGGGAGCAGAGAAGGGATTATAAATTTTTGGCTACACAGTTGAACAAACAAGATATTCTATTCCATTGGCTGATTCCAGAAGGGATGCTGGTTACTTGGTAATAGAGGAAGATCAAAATAGACACTCTGGAAAAAACACAAGAACTGTATGAGCAACTGGTGGGCTCAGAGGATCCAAGCAGCAAAGAAAATCTCAAGAACAAGACCAACAAAAAAATACAAAGAACAAGAAATAAAAAAAATTAATCAGCAACAACAGGAAAGAGAAGACCCTAAACCAATGAATAGAACACAAAGGGAAATAAGAGCAATCAGGAGACAAAATACTAGATAAAATTAGGACTATGGAAAAAGAAGTGAAACTTTTATCTATTAACATAAATGGCTTAAACTCAACAACAAAAAGAAAAAGAATTTTGGCAAAGTTAATAAAACAAAATAGAATAGAATAGAATAGAATAGAATAGAATAGAATAGAATAGAATAGAATAGAATACTTTATTGGCCAAGTGTGATTGGTCACACAAGGAATTTGTCTTGGTGTAAATACTCTCAGTATACATAAAAGAAAAGATACATTTGTTAAGAATCAAGAATCATAACGTACAATAGTTAATGATAGTCATAGAGTACAATCAGCAATCAAATCAGACTAGGAAACAGTCAATATAAATCAATAAAAATGCAGATATATGTTTACAGGAAACACACATACTAAAAACAGATGAAAAATATCTAGACTGCCCCAAATTAGGGACACTGTTTACGGCTGCTGAAAAAAAGAAAGGAATAGCTGTTTATATCAAAGAAGAGTGAAAGGCAAACTTAATATTTGCAGACCCAAAAGGAAGAATCCTGGCAATAGAAATACAAATAAACTAAAATGAGTCCTGTACATTGGAAATGTAAAAAAAAAGAGGGAACATTCTACCATATGTGGTGGTCCTGCCCAGATGCTCAAAAATATTGGCTTAAAATCAAAATTGGCTACAGGAAATTACTAACAAGCAATTAGATCTAGAACTAGAACTCTTCCTATTGGAGATCTTCAAAAAATATGTAAAGAGTACAAAATATTTATTATTACACATTTTAACTGTTGCTAGGATTGCCTTTGCTCAATGTTGGAAACAGCCATACATACCCTCAGAGAAACTTGTTGTACAAAAAATTATGAACTGCGCAGAAATGGACAAATAATAACGTTGAGCTTAAAAGATAAAGAGACATTGGTATTTTATAAGGCATGGGAACAATGGTATTACTGGATAGGATGGAGATATATTACAGACAGTTATTAACCATAAGTAATAGATAAAATAAGAATGTAATTAGCATAATTTAATATCTGTAAATAATGTACAAATTATTGTCATAAGAGAATCACTACAAATTGCTATTGATTTATTTATTTATGTTTTTAATATAATAAAAGTTTAATAAAGTATAGTTTAAAAGAAATGGAAAATGAAGGAATTTAAGATAAGCAATTTATAGATTAAAGGTATATCTTTGCACAAATTATATATATTTGTAAATATGCACAAAAGATAGAAATGTATGAGATTGATGTCACAGAACTCTTAATGTAATAGTTATCTTTTTGTTTTTAAAAGACATAAAAGACTAATAAAATTTATTAAAAAGAAAAAGAAAGCAGGAAAGCGTCCCAGTACATACAACTTCGACCTCCAGCACCCTTCCCCCACAAAGCCCAATTATCCCAAAGCCCAATTATCCCTCCTCTCCCCCCATTTCCATGACAGCAAGAGTCCAGCAGTAAAAGATGTCAGGAAGAATTATTGGAGGCTGATATTCGGCCCTCCTGCAAAAGAGATGTTAGCCCTGGAAAAGAAAACATAGTAAAATAACAGGAAAATAAACATTCCAGATATATACAAAAGTACATCAAGGCTTGTCAGGATATTTAGATTGAAAAGCTTGCACAAGTTTAGGGGCCCTAAGTATGTTCAGGTTTCAGTAAACTAACATGAAATACAGGATGGATCCTTCCAAGGGTTTTTGGCAGTTCTAGCTGCACAGTGACAGGATTCACAACCTGGACAATTGGGAAAGGCCCAACATAGTTAGGTCCCAATTTTTTAGACTTCTGGGTGGTCTGTAAATGTTTAGTGGACAAGAACATCTTATCTCTCACTTGGTATGTTTTTTGTAGAACTCTATTCTTGTCTGCTTGTTTTTTGTGGGCTTGATGAGCATCATCCAATGCTTTATGGTTAACTGGCCAGGTAACTGGAGCTGGGTTATCCACTCTGCCAACTATGGGATTTGGGTTTCTCCTGTGGTAGCTCTGTGATGGGTACAAAATCCTGACCAGTAGCTACTTTGAACGGGTGAAACCAGTGCTACAATGGATGGAGTTATTGTAAACTACCTCTGCAAAAGGCAATAGATCAGACCAGTCATCTTGCTGATAATTTATATAACATCTTAGGAATTGTTTCAATACTGAGTTAGTTCTCTCACAAGATTAGTTTGTGGGTGGTGGGTGGAACTTTGAAGTGAATAGAATCCCCCTATCTGAAATTATACACTCAGGAATACCATGTAATCTATACACATGTAAAATAAACAGTTTAGCCAAAGTTTTCACAGAGGGAATCTTTGCACAGTGTACCTGTTTGGAGAAGAGATCAGTAACCACCCAAATGACTGTATTTCCCTCACTCTCAGGTAATTCCACACTGAAATCCATGGAAATTTCCTTCCATGGGGCACTCGGCCTAGCCACATTTTGAAGCAGACCAGCAAGTTTATCAGGAGGTCGTTTGACTGAAGCACAAAAAGGGCAACTAGTGACATAAGCTTCCATGTCTTTTTTCAAAAGATGACCATCAAAACTGTCATTTGACTAAGTGTAGGGTTTTTACAAATTCAAAATGCCCATAAACCTTGGAATCATGGGCATGTTTCAGGATGCCCCCCCTAAGGCTAGCAGGGACATATAACTTCACTCCCATCCAGGCCAGGCCATCACGAAAAGTACAATCATTTGAGTGTTTAGAAACCAATCATCCAATTTTAAACCTACTTTTGACTGTTCAATTAAATCATTTGAACATTCCCCTTCTCCTGGGCTGTAGTTTATTTTATTTATTTATTTATTTATTTATTTTTGTCAATTGCTTATAAGATAATAGGTATAAGTAAAAACATAGTTATGAATACATGAATACATATAAGAAAAATAAAAAAAATAAAGGAAACAATAGGACAGGGACGGTAGGCATGTTAGTGCGCTTATGCATGCCCCCTACAGACCTCTTAGGAAAGGGGTGAGGTCAATAGTAGACCATCTAAGGTTAAAGTTTTTGGGGTTTGGGGAAGAAACCACAGAGTCCGGTAGAATATTCCAGACATTGACCACTTTGTTGCTGAAGTCAGATTTCCTGCAATCAAGTTTGGTGCGATTAACCTTGAGTTTGTATCTATTGTTTGCTCTTGTGTTGTTATGGTTGACCACTGGGACAGCCAGTTGCTTTGTAGGAATAATAGAACATTTCAGTTCAGNCCCCCCCCCCCCCCATAGGTATTTTAATGAGAAATTAAACCACTTAAAGTATTGTGCCCAACAAATTTGCTTGGGAGAGGGGTTTTCAACACCTCTACGTTTTTGTGATCTGTCCACAGCATTCCCTGACAAAGCCCAATTATCCCTCTTGGAGGCTGACAAACAGTTACAGGAACTGGGCATGGCTAGTCTAGTGAAGAGAAGAGAAGGGGAGGCATGATAGCAGTATTCCAATATTTGAGGGGCTGCCACCAAGAAGAAGGGATAAAGCTATTTTATAAAACACCTGTAGGGCAGACAAGGAATAATGGATGGAAACTGAACAAGGAGAAATTTAACCTGGAAATAAGGAGAAACTTTCTGATTGTGAGAACAATCAACCAATGGAATAGCTTGCCTTCAGAAGTTGTGGGAGCTTTATTACTTGAGACTTTGGACTGCCATTTGTCAGAAATAGTGTAGGGTCTCCTGCTTGGGCAGGGGGTTGGACTAGATGACCTACAAGATCCCTTCCAACTCTGTTAATCTGTTAAATAATCTAACTAGATATGCTAGACCTGATCTAACAAAGTTATTCAGATGTTTTCACATTATCAAGAGATCATGATGACTGATCATGGTGACTGATATATGAATATCCTTCTTCCTATAGCTGTAAAATGACCATGTCTTTAACCCAAACTAATTGTAAAAAATGATTTGGAAAGCTGTTATTATTATCAGCTGAAAGAGGGAGAGAGGGAGAGAGAGAAAGAGAAGGGGGATATTATGTGGTAGGTAAAACTTCAATTTTGGTAAACTTCACTCTTTACTATATCTCGGTTTAAAGGATCAACCAATGCAAGTGGTTTATTATATCCTGGTTTGAAGGATCAACCAATGCAACAAGTTTCATGATTTCATCCACTTTGTTTTAATATGTGTACTATAATATCGGTGATCCACTATTTATTCTTGTCAAATGACTGAAAATTCTATTTCCCCCAATATTTTTAGAATTTCATAGCAGCAGCTGCCAATTTTGGCTGATTTCATAAGTTCTGGATTCTATTTGGATGAGAGACTTCTTGGAAATTCTAGGTCTGTACTGGACAGTTGATAAAACATCCTGGAGGAAGATAGTAGCAAGCCCTTCCAAGAAAATTTCATTAAAACAGTAATCAGAAAGCAAACTTCATTTGAAGACATTTCAGGATATTAATTCAGAGTAAGATTATCTAGCATGAAAAGCTTGAAAAATATATTCGATATTTTTAAATGACATTTTATTATATATTCTGCTTATTATTGTCTCTTCAGTAGAAATAAAGATCTACCAGTGATGAATCTTCAATAGTAAGAAATTAATGTGGCTTTCATTGCAAGATACTATCGCATGTATGATGAAATGGTACAAATATAATTTAGGCTGTTCATACTAGGTGACATTTTACTCAGGCTCAAAACATCCACTATTTGCTAATTGCAACTAGCAAGTTATTCAAATGCTGATGTTTTTAATTAGAGTTTATACACTAAACCATTTCTTGAGATTAAAAATAAATGGCTGACTCCTTCTAAAAATAGACACTGTCCTCTAGTGGAGGAAAGAAGTCATAGTAGAGCTTGGTAAACAACAGTTCACGAATTACAGAAACACTGGACTGACATCAAAAATTGACACTGGATATCTGATGCTATTCTTCCATTCCATTCTATTTTTTTTTGAAGAAAATTTTATTGATTTTTAGAAACAAACATGAACAAACAATGCAGAACATGAAAACATAAAACCTCTTTTCTGAAAGCAGCCTGATCCCAGGTTACATCTCTTTGTACAGAACACCAATTCAATTCATGCCTCATTTTTATATACCATTCCATATTCTTATTAACCATTCTACATTTCTATATAGCTTCTCCCCTCTTTTAACTTTCTTAATTTTATTTTATTCTGTTTTCATCTCAATCAAGATACTATATTTATATTCTTTGGTCTGTCTATTTTCAGCTATCTATTATCTTTTCTCATTAAACAAAATTCCTCCTGTGGTCACTGACTGGAGTATGACGCCTTTATATCTTTCCTCTAAAATTATAACACTTAATACGAACATAGCTTCCATTCGGATTCTGCATAGTACATTAAAGCTAGCAAGCTACATTTAAAAAGAAAAGAAAAATATAAAAATGAATATAATTAAAAACAACGATCTATACCAATCAGTTCTATCATTAATGTAAATATTCATTTAAATTTAAACATTTAACATAATACTTTTCAATAAAGTATTCATGCTTCTATGGAACGCTTGTAAACTTTTCCATAATTACTTCCCCCCACTTTACTTGCATTTTAAAAACATTATGTCATTAAAATCGTTCCCATTCCTTTCTAAGTTAATTCTCTCATTTAACTCATCTCCATTTATTTTATTCACCAAATGTTTTCACTAAAGCATACGTTGTTTCCAATTTTCTAACATTATTTCTAATACAAAATATAACAATATAATCACTTTTTCAATTAAATTTTTACCCATTATCTCTAAATAAGTCCTGTTTCTTTACATTGTTGCTTCACCACCCCTGTAGCTTCTCTTCCTTCCTCCTCCTTTGCTTTCTTCTCTTTGCCCTTTTACCCCCTCTGTCTCTCCACCTTGATTTCCCTTTTCTGTATCCCTTTTTCTGTTGCTTTCTCACATTATATCACTTTCACCTTATTTTTCCTTTTTTGGTAATTTTTTTTGTGTCTCAAATTCTCCATTTCTTTCCCCTCTTTCCTCTTTCTTCCCCAAGTGGAGTTTACTTGTTCATTTAAAATGGCTTCTTCTTTGTCCCATTTCTTGTTTGTGTAGTCTTTTCTTGTAATTTCTCGTAGTAGAGATCGCCATTTCTAAGAGTGTGAACAAACGGAACCAAGAAGGCCCTTCCCTTCTTGTTCCTCTTCTGTAAGTTTTTTCAATTCTATTTTCAGTTCATCCACAAGTGATGCCATTGTAGAGTTTCTTTTTCTTTTAAACAACCACCCAAGTGTTTTTAATCCTTCAAATATAGTTCCAAAAGTCCCAAAGTCAGCAAGCATTCAAATACAACACAAGCTGTTTCTTTTGACACCTTCTTCTCTTTTTTACTTTCTCTTCCTGCAGTTAATATTTAGTAACAAAGTTCCAGTTAAAATATATCTTTAGCAGTCCTGTTAAAATTTAAACTTTAGATTTTTTAAGATTCCAGGCTATTTCCTCCTTCCAAATTTTTTTCTTATCCTCCCTCTCCCTTCCCACTTACAGCAAAAAAAATAAAATTCCTTCTCATGTTTTTTTCTTTTATATTCAGAAATCTTTATTATCCCTTGGCATTAAATTTCCAGCTAATACCTGTTGATGCCAAAGCAGATTTTTCCGATTTCTCATTCATCTCTGTTCGCTGTCAACATAAGGAAGGAGAGTGAAAAAATTTTTTCACTTCTCATTCACTGCTTCCGAATCTTCTTTGGGAGCGATGTATCTTTTTTTAAAATTTGAGTTCCGGGATGCCTTCATTGTTGCTTCTTA
This sequence comes from Laticauda laticaudata, assembly GCA_004320025.1. Taxonomy (NCBI): domain Eukaryota; kingdom Metazoa; phylum Chordata; class Lepidosauria; order Squamata; family Elapidae; genus Laticauda; species Laticauda laticaudata. The sequence continues at coordinate 4,550 of BHFT01029882.1, read as the reverse complement.
TCCCGGTCAGCCAAAACTTGCACTGTCAGCCACTTTCTTCCTCTCTGCGCATTCTTTTCCAGATGAGGGCTTCTTTGAGGTGGCCATTTTCGACTGCCGCTCTACCTCCTTCGGAAGGGAGTTTAGCCAGCTGGGGAGGAAAGATGCAGCTTTCCTCGACCCTGCTGGAATCTCCCCTGTCTTCACCGACCTCTACAGGGTGGCTTAGCCCCGAAGCCAGCTGCCTTGGGGCGCTCTGGTGATGTGCCCAGGCAGAAACCTCACACGATTGGGGATTCCTATCTGCCACTGAAGCCCTGCAAACCAGAAGCTCCCTTCCATTCCCTTCTATTCAAACTATAGAACAAAGATGGTTCCAACTTTAGCGATCCCCCCATCTTTCATTTTAAACAGCCTTTATACAATTCCAATTTATTAAGAAGCACAAGTGTATCTTCATTTTTGAAGTCTCATTTCATACAATGATTTTGATTTCTCCCCTAGTAAATAATGCGGCTAAGAGGCAAAGAGTTTGCTCACACTGATAAGTCATTAATCAATTATTTTACCCCAAACATAAGTCAAGAGTGACTTTATATACAAAATAATATCAAAAACTTGCATTTATTATCTATTAGTTCTCTGTGTTCTCTAATATCTATATTTTACATGGGGCAATGTTATCTGGTCTACTTTTAAAACATTGCTTAGGAAATGGATTCTGGAACATCCACAGTGGACTCACATTGTGAGTCAACTTTTTCTGCAGTGATGCATAATGCCCTTGTTATAAATGCTACATTTATCATTAGAATATAAATGATAGCTCATGGCATTATAGCCATAGAATATGAAAATGTGCATAGTCACAGAAGTATAATATTTCTAGTTCTCTCAGCTGTGGTTTTGCCAAATGTTGAAAATGTAACTACAAAATATATATTTTTGGAAACAATAGTGTGATGGTTCCCCTGGAGGCTTCCCCAGATACCTCTCCAGATGTCAGCTCAGAGGATTCAAGGTAAGGATGGAGGATGAACCAATTCCAGGCATGTCTGAAGGGGAGTTGTCAGTGGCTCCAAGCAGCCATCTGAGAGGGATTTGGCTGAAACACAGCTGTAGCAGGATAGCCCTGAGGCTTCAGGTGGAGAAAGCATGCAATTGGTCAGCGATGATGAGGAGGAACTGCCTTCTGAAGCTGATCCAAGAACACTTGATGGTACATAATCAGTCTATCTATTCTCTAATCTAGTCACCTTTTGGAGGTGTGTACTATTTACTAATTCCTTAATTGGAAGTTTGTTTTCTGCCTGGTTGTATGTCTGATATATGATTGTTTTCTGCCTGGTTTATGCCTGATTATCTGAGTATTGACCACTGAACAGAATGTTCTAGTCCAGGGGTGTCAAACTCGATTTCATTGAGGGACACATCGGAGTTATGGTTGACAACAGGGGGCTGGGTGGGCATGGCCAGGATTGTCACAGCTGATTGGGTGGACATGGCTAACTCACATCAGGGGTGCCTGTGTTGATCTGGGTAGGGCTGGGGGGGGGAGATCCATTGTTCCCAGCTGAGNTGGGGGGGGGGAGATCCATTGTTCCCAGCTGAGGAAGGCAAGACCAGAGTGAGTACCAAACCCTTGTCCACCAGAGGAGCCTCACCATCCCTGTCAGGCTACACTGAGGACCCCCAGACAGCAGTATGGACTGGCCAGAGCCCTGGGCAGCAGAGGGCAAGCACCCAACCTAGCTCTCACATTCCCAGGGCACTGGAACCACACTCCTCAGCCCTGCTTCCCCAAGGGGGCACCCAGCTGCACTTACCTCCTTTTTGAGCCTGCTGCTCCTATGTATGCTCTCCTTGGCCAGGTTTCTCATGGTGTGTCTGGGAGGGCAAAGTGTGTAGATCAAAGGAAGGCCCACTCCCTCTCCTTGCAAGGAGATGTGGCTCCTCAGTTGTAGGATGAGAGACCACCAGGAGAGGAGAGGACAAGGGGATGGCAAAAGGGCAGCAGGGTTGCTGGTGGCCAAGTGCTCATGCAGCACTTCACTCAGGGGAGAATTTGACAGTGCTACCAGTGGCCATGCTACCAGTGGCTATGGCTTTCCCACACAGAGGTGGGGGCAGTCCTGGTGAAAGGGAAGCCCAACATGCTGCTAGGCCTGAGATCTGACCTGCATGGCTACCTTGGAACCAGCGAGGGGCTGCCCTGCTGCCTTGGCCCCACCATTTGGGTATGCACACAGTAGGTGGTGAGCACCGGTGTCCTGGGTGAAAGGGAACTACTCAGAATGCAGTTGCTTCTTGGCTTTTTGGCTAAGATCAAGTGTAGCATCTGTTCTTATCAGTTTAATATCTAAGAGGATTTCCGACTGTACTTCTGGTGCTATCAGAAGCAAGGACCATGAGCTCCATGGCCCTGTTCTGAGTTCACACCATCAGAGAGCTCCAATTGGAGCCATAGCCATCCTGAGGGGTGGTGAAGGAATAGGGGACCACTTGGCAGTTTGAGGAGAACCGCATCTCTCCTCCCTAACATGGAAAACCCTCTCATCTGAAGACGGAGTGCAGCAGCATCCAAAATGGCTGCCATGAAACCAAAGACAATCTGAATACCCGACAATAGTGAAGAGTTGGTGAATGGCATGTGAACTGGGTGAGAGAATACTTTTGAACTTTTAAATGCAACCCTGAAAAGAATATTCAGAAAAAAAGACTCATCATGATTTTTAAACTGGCAGCGACTTAACACAGGGGTGGACATTTAAAGTACTAAAAATAGAAAGAAGGAAGTAAAGTAAAATAAAGGAAGAAAATAGTAAATGTGTTAAAAATACAAAAACCTGGATTTTTTGATTGGACAGATATTAGCTTTGGATAGACATTTTAAAAGTGTTGTAATCTATTAAAAAAGAAGGAATATATATCTATCTTCTGACCATATTAGTAACATTTGATGAGAAAGGAAAACAAGAGAAAAGTGAAAACTAATTTAAGAACACCACCTGCTCTTGAAAAAAGATAAAAGATTCCCAAAGTTTTGATAAGACCTGATTTAAGGAGAATTAAAATGAGAAATAAGAGACTCTTATTATTAAAGACTCCAGAAAGCTACAATACAAGATTTAACTGGTGGAGGAACTTATGAAGGTTTCATCCTAGGATCATTTAAACGAATAGAATGATTAATTTTGGGATATAAAGATTCCAGGACATTGGATTTTTAGTATGAAAAGTGACTTTAGTTTGAATAAAGGACTGTTGGACAACAGAAAGAAAGATATAGAATAAATAAAAACAAAGATGAGTGGAATTTGCAAATAAATTGCATTAGAATTTCTTTTAAAAAAAAACAAGTTTTATTCAATTTTTCCAAAACAACATTTAAAAAAAATCTCTTTTCGGTGTACAACAGAATTCCAAGTCACCACTTTTACATGCAAATATTACAGTAATTATATATTCATTTTTACATTCAACATTCTGTCTTGTCCATTTTTAACTTAATTCTGTTATTACTTCTCCGTTTCAACTTTTACATAAGAAAAGAAACAAACACATTAATTCTGTTAAGTGATATTACTTTCATTCTAAGTATCTTCTCAATTCATTTCAATTTATTTCAACTATATTTCTTAAACATTAACATTTCTTTTAAACGTGGCCTTTTCCAAAGTATTCTTTTCTCATTTTACCTCTCAACTTTTATATAAGAAAAGGAAAATGCAAGTTAATGCTATTTATTAATATTAATCTCATTCTAAATTTATTTCAAATGTATTTCTTAAGCCTTAATATTTCTTTTAAATGTTGCCTTTTCCAAAATACTTTCTTCATTTAAATCACAAATAGTTTCCATATCTTCATACTTATTCATACTTATTCCCTTTTAATTCTTTTTTATCTTGTCAAATTTGCAATTCCATCACATATTCTTTTCATAAAGTCTAGATTAACACAAGTTTTTCACATAAAACAAAACATAAATTTCCCCTCCCCTTTTACTAGTTTGGGGTGTCACCTCAGTGGTTTAAGTATGCCTTAATTCCCTCATCTGTAATTCCCAATTAAACATCTATTTTACTTAGTTATAGTAATAATCAATCTCTAGAAAAATAAACCACTTTACATTGTACTTTTCAGTCAGATTCCCCAATGTATTTTCTCCCTTTCCATAAAATTTTATTTATGGTATCAGAAAGAAAGAAAGAAAGAAAGAAAGAAAGAAAGAAAGAAAGAAAGAAAGAAAGAAAGAAAGAAAGAAAGAAAGAAAGAATTCATCCATTTTGCTTGGTCACTGATCTTAATCTCATTTTTAAACCTCCTCACAATTCATTCTAAAAAGATATCAGTGCCTCTCCCTCCAATCAATAACCTATATTCTATAATTTGTAATTGCAAAGTACATTATGATTACTCCTCATATCAATGTGGAACCCCCTCTTAATTCATTAACCATTGTATGTATTCTAGGTAAAGAAAATTTTTCCTTTATTTTAAGCCCATGTCCCACTGCACCAACAGATGCAAAGAGGATGTAAAACGGACAAAAAAGCTTGCCATCCGTT
>BHFT01029880.1:0-24589 GCA_004320025.1 Laticauda laticaudata | reverse complement strand
AAGGCCAGACAAGGAAGAATGGATGGAAACTGATCAAGGAGAGATTCAACCTGGAAATAAGGAGAAACTTTCTGACGGGGGAACAATCAACCAATGGAACAGTAGTCGCCTTCTAAGTTGTGGAAGCTTCATCCCTGGAAGCTTTCAAGAAGAGACTGGACTGCCATCAGTCAGAAATGGTGTCAGATCTGCTTGGGCGAGGAAGGGGGGTTGGATTAGATGACCTCCAAGATCTCTTCCAACTATGTTAATCTGTTATCTGCAGCTAAGGTTGACTCGCAAAGCACCACTTTCTGCTCGCAACTTGAAAAAGAAGCCAAGGAGTGGGGAAGGCTATGAGTGTAACGTGTAGGAAGCAGGAGGGAGAAAAGGAATCTATGTGAGCCTCCTGCAGCCTGAGAAAATTTCATGAGCCCAAGGTCAGAAAGTCTGAAGACTTTCAAAAGGGGCAGACCGTTTCCCAAAACAAAATGCTTAACCTGGATTGGTGGGCGGTGGACGCCGGGCGGCCTGGAGAAGAAAAAACGGGTTTCATTACACTACACTTCCCCGCCAAAATCTCACAACTGACTTCTTCAGTGCCTGGATGGATTTATCGGTAAAGTTTTACTCTTCATAATAAACATTTCTTTTGCTGTGCATGGCAACGGGATGACTGACACCCATGTTTCAGCTCCTGAAAGCACCTCGGAACTCTGTCCCATCGCTTTTCCCTTTTGTTTTTCTCAGCAAAGAAGCAGTCCTAGGCACAGGTAGTCCTCAACTTACAACAGTTCATTTAGTGACCATCCAAAGCTACAACGACACTGAAAAAAAGTGACTTATGATCGTTTTTCACTTACGACCACCACAGCATTCTCCATGGCTGTGTGATCAAACTTCAGGTGCTTGACAACTGACTCATAGATACAGTGGTCGCAGGGGGTCATGTGATCTACTTTTGCGACCTTCTGACCAAGAAAGTCAAGGGGGAAGCCAGATTCACTTAATGACTATGTTATTCATTGAACAACAGCAGTGACCCACTTAACAAATGGTGACAAGAACGGTTGCAAAATGGGGCAAAACTCAGTTGGCAGTTGTCTCACTCAGCAGTAGAAATTTGGGGCTCACTTGTGGTCGTAATTCGAGGACTACCTCCTCTCTCTTGGTCCCAACCAGGTCCCTCTCGCTTCTCCCTGCCCCCACCTGTCCCTGTCCTTCTTGATACTTACTCTTTCACTACTTTGATGCCAATCGATCGGGCCGTTCCAATCAGGGACTTGATGACCGTTTCCAGCGGCCAGTCGCGGATCACAAACGAGTAGTCCTGGGATTTCACCAGTGCTATCTCATACAAGTGCTTCAGGGTCACCATCCCAGCTATGTCATGTCCTACCAGGGATGGAGATGACTGTAAATAGCAATAGCACTTAGACTTATATACCACTTTATAGTGATTTCCAGCCCTCTCTAAGCGGTTTACAGAGTCAGCCTCTTGCCCTCTCAACCATCTAGGTCCTCATTTTACNCAACAATCTGGGTCCTCATTTTATCGATCTCAGAAGGATGGAAGGCTGAGTCCACCTTGAGCTGGTTAGGACTGAAGTGCTGGCAGTGGGCAGAGTTAGTCTGTAATACTGCATTCTAATCACGAGGGAGGGAGGGAGGAAGGGCAATAACACAGACTTATATACCGCTTCACAGTACTTCACAACCCTCTCTAAGCGGTTTACAGAGTCAGCCTATTGCCCTCTCAACCATCTAGGTCCTCATTTTACCGACCTTGGAAGGACAGAAAGCTGCGTCAACCTTGATATGGTCAGGATTGAACTGCTGACAGTTGGCAGGATTAGCCTGCAATACTGCATTCTAGCTACTGCACCACCACGGCTCTTCCAAGCTCAAAGTCGTCCCAACCCACAGCCTGGTGGCTGAACTGGGAGGAGGAGGATGGGTCGTAAAATGGGAAAAAACTGTCTCCCTTAACAACAGACATTTTGGGCTCAATTGTGCTCGAAAGTCAAGGAGTTACTTGTACTTGGCAATTGGGCCAAACCCAGTGCTGACACCTGTTTTGTTCCTTCTTCACCCTCCAGCTTCCTCCAAGTCACCTAGTTTTTCCTCTCTCAATTCTTCTTACCAGGTGATGTTGCTCCCTTTTCAATACCAGCTGCTGAAAGCAAAAAGTAGGTGGCTGTTGGTTTGTTTATCTGAAGTTCATAAGACCTGTCAGACTATGGCAAATAAAAAGAAAAAGAAAACAGGAGAAATAAATACAGAACATCATTGTCTTTTAACCAACCCCATAATCCCTTGCGGGGTGAGGTCTGGGCAACGGAATGCAGATGAGTTTTTACTGGCCGGATGTCTTTCCCGTCACCAATGTGGAGCTATATTCATATTCAGCAGATATATTCTTATCGTGCCCAGAGAGAAATATCTACCACTACCTAAGATCAAACTCACAGCCTCCTGATTGTGAGGCAACAGCTCCACTTCTAGGGCTCTGCACCACTCAAATAAATACAGAATGCTGGAATTATATAAAAAGTATATATTGAGAAATGTAGTATATTAGGCATTTCAATACACTATTAAAATTATGTTTCTGTTGTGTTCTCTTTAGTACAGTGTTGGGGATGTATTTTTATTCTTTTGTCCTTTGTGGCAGATTTTTCCTGCCGTATATAGTTAAAGTGTTTGGTCAGACCAGAAATTAAAGCACAAACTGTTCTTTACTATGGACCTATCACTTTATTTAACTTCAGTAGTAATTTTTAGTTCTTTATTATTCCATATCAGGATTCTCCAAATTTGGCTGGCTGGGGAATTCTGGGAGTTGGAAGTCCACATGTCTCAAAGTTTATGTTTCAGAAAACTATTGCCTGTACCTATAAATCCTTGATTTATCAGTGTAAGATTCTTTTATTCTTTTTTCAATGTTCTTGTTGGCACTTGTTTATACAGTATATGTGCTTTAAGGTGCTCAACTGAAAAAAAAGAAATGGAGGAATAGCACTAGCACTTAGACTTATACACTGCTCCACAGTGCTTTACAGTCCTCTCTAAGCAGTTTACAGAGTCAGCCTATTGCACCCAATAATCTGGATCCTAATTTTACTGGCCTCGCAAGGATGGAAGTCTGAGTCAACCTTGATCTGGTCAGGATTGAACTGAAAGTTAACTTAGGCTTCCACCCTTCTGAGGAATCTGAAGCTTGTTGCTTGCAATCCTTTACAACAACACTTCCCAACCTTGGCAATTTTAAGATACGTTGACTTCAACTTCCAGAATTCCCCAACCAGCTTATCTTAAAGACTCTAAGATTGGAAAACAATGTTTTAAAAGAAGCTGGAGCCAGGCTGGAGCCTGGAATTCAAATGTACTATGTCAAAATGTTTGAAAGAATAGATGGTCTGTGGGGCAGTTCCAGATAGGCTTTTGCCCTGGAGGGTAGGGGCAGTGTGTTTTGGTATATTGCTCAGGAATCCTGGAAGTTCCATCCCAGCCCATCCTGCTTGCAAAACTCTTTGAAATGAAGAAAGGAACATCTCATTTCACCTTTATGTTGATTTGGGTGGGTAGCGGGATGCCTGGTATGAAGTCCTTGGTCCGCTCATTGAAATCCTTACAGAATTGTCCAATGGGAATGCCATACTTTTTATGGGAAGAGAGAAAGAGAGAGATGTTAATTTAGCCACTTAAAAACCTCAATCCAGGTTCCTAACTGTTTTCCCAGAAATTGTCTCTTTGTGCTAATCCAGGGGTTTTTGGAACTGGTGGTGGGAACTGATGGGGATTGGAAGGATTTATACTCCTTGCAGACAAAGCTGGTCATTTGCATTTTTAGTTGTTCAGGCCATAGGAGAACAAACCCATCAGGACAAGATTCAGCAGTCCACCTCCATTTAAAAGACAAAGGCCACTCTTTTAAAGACAGCAAAATCCTCATTTTGGACAGAGAGGACTGCTGGTTTGAAAGAGGGGTCAAAGAAGCCATCCATACCCAAAATGAACACCCCACTCTCAACGGGGGAGGTGGGGGGAGATGCAACATCATCTATCTCGTGTCTACAACACAGTCCTTTCAGCAGCTCCAAGAAGCCTCTACACCCATTTGCACTATTCAGATGAGCCTAAGGCCTCAGATAAACCTCTAAATGGCCTCAAGGACTCTCTAAAAGAATGCAAATGACCAGCTGTCTTCAAGGAGTATAAATCCTCCCATTCCCCAACTTCTCTTATCTACTGTTTTGACAGTTAGTAATTCAGATTCTTGTAGAGAGTATTAACATGCAATAAACCTGTAGTAATTTGAACTCCTTGCTTCCTGATGTATTATGTCTGACACAAAACATAGCAGTATGTGCTTTTCTGAAAAAAATATTTAGTGTGTTACATGAGCCCCATTTGCAAATTCTTTCATTAATGCATGGCTAATCTTGGCTCAGCTTGGAGGAGAAAAACAACAAAAGAACTTAGTTCACATTCCAGTCTATGGCCAGTTCTTCTGCTTTGTTGGTCTAGTCTGGGAAGAGGACCGTTGGCTCCTTTATGAGTTGTGGAGTTCAATTCCCAGAATTCTAGATCCAGCATGGAGTGGAGCCTAGAGGTGAAGTCCATAAGCAGCATGGCTGGCTCAGGAATTCTGGGAGTTGAAGTTCACAAGTCATAAAGGAGCCATCGTTCCCCACTCCTGGTCTATGCTATCTTTATAAAAATTAACCTAACTTTGCTACCCTGTCTTTATCCTATGGTTTACCTGTCCAAGAACAGGTCCTAGAGGTGGACCTGGAATAGCCTGTCCAGCTTTGATGATTGACCGGATCACACCTCCACCAGTTATCTTCAGTGCCGTTTTGCCAGCTTGGCCAAGCTTTGACATGATGGTTTTGGTTCTGCACAGACCTAGATTAAAAAGAGATTGAGAAAGGGAATTGAGAGGACTGGAATCTCAGAACAGTTATTACCAATTGCTTTGGAACCTGAAGTTAAGATGTGTAGTCTTCAACTCCCAGAATTCCCCAGCCAGCCCAACTCCTAGAATTGAACATTCTGGGAGTTGAAGTCCACACTTCTAAAAGCTGCCAAGGGTGAGAAACACTGATCCTACACAAGGAGGACAGAGCAAATGTGATACAAACTGTTTGAGATGGAGATCACAGGATGAAAAATTCAGTTTCACAGGAAGAGGGATCCAAATAGATGCCAAGAAAGATCTAAAAGCACAGCCAAGAAACTGTTAGAATACTTGCTTTACAGGCAGATGATGTCAGGTTTTTCCTTTTCAACACCTCCAGTTTTATGGCACAGGTAGCATAAACTGATGCCAAATTGCAGCCCTGCAACAGGGGAAAACAGATTTGGTGTTTCTAACAAAAAGTCCCTCTTCAGCCACAGAATACATGCATGCAGCCTCGTTTGCAATACCACCACTTTTCAATATCTAACACTCCAGCCATCCCCAACCTAATTTCTTCCAGGAACATAGTTATCACAATGCCCAACATTTCCCACCAGAAATTAGGATTATCACCCAACACCCCTTGGAGGGTACCTTCAGCACAATTAACTGGCATGTTAGGTGGTTTGTAGCTCAATACCCAGTGGACTATATGCTGAAAGCACACTAAATTTGATTAGTTAACTGGGTTTGACTGTGCAAATCAAACCAGGTTAACTGTAAGCTGTGTAAACTGTGCAACTGTGCAAACCTAATCAGTGGATTAATTATATTATTTGTGTATGTATATGGTATATTACAGCTGGTATGGGGAAATCTGGGAGTTGAAGTCTACCCATTGTGAATCATGCTGGCTGGGGGATTCTGGGAGTTGAAGTCCATCTATTCAATTAATTAAAGTATGCACGTGCAGAAGTATCTTTAATCATCACCGTTTCTCTCCTGCAGCCAACTCAATTCCCATCTTCACTCCATAATCCAATAGCAGGAATCGGAGGAGTCATTTCTTCGATCCGGAAAAACCCGGAGAAGAAGAATCCCACCTAATCCAAACCCCTTTCTCCCTCCCGGGCCTCCCTTCCTAAGCCTCGACTCTCCGTCTTTCGCCGCCCGCTGTCTCTCCGTCGCGCTCTTCCCTGCTTAACCGCCTACCCCAGATTCCCTCAAGGAAACCCTAGCTAGGCGCCGCCATCTTTGAGTCAGCGAGGTCAACCAGGCGCTTTGCATGCCGGGAGGCCTTCGCTTTTTGCCCCGGCATGAAATGGCGCCCATTCTCCAAGCAACTCTGCAGATCAGTGACGTCACTGAAGCGCACGCGCGGGGCACGTCGGGAGGGTTCCGGAGGCGCCCGTTCCCATGGCAACGGGAGAATCCCGCAGCTTCTGTTTGCTGTGGAGGGGAAGAGCGAAGATGACGCTCTCCTCGCCTCAGCAAAGAGACGACAAATTCTTTCTGCGGTTAAATCTTTCCCCTGGTGCTTTTTCCATATTTGTTTGGAAAAAAAATACGCCCCCCGCTCTTCCATTTGTGGTGGGGGGTACCTCAAATGAGGCCTGGAAATTTTGCTGAAGTAGGGGGGGACTCGAAATGGCGGGTGGTCGCAACGCCTGAGGGATTTTTTTTTAGTTTACTTTATTGTCATTGCACCTCATACAACGAAATTAAATGCCATCTTAAGCATAGGTCATAACTATCAAAATAAAACAGAAAAACACATCCTTCACATTCTATACAATTTATTTTTTTTAATAGAAGAGTTGCGGCTGGGCCTCCAAAATGGTCCTCAGCCCCGTCCTTTCCTTACCAAACATTAGAGGACTAACTTGCAGGGCTGTGATCAGTCTTTCTCGGTGTAGCCCCCACGGCAACAGAGTCCCTCAGTGAGGGAGATGGGCAGTCCAGGTAGCCAGTCGACTTAGGACCACAATGGAGCCCAAAGTTTCTGTTGCTAAGCAATACATTGCTAGATGAGCTTTACCCCATTTTACAACTTAATTGCCTCGGAATCACTGTGGCTGTTAAGCTAGTAACATGGCTGTTAAGTGAATTACTAGGTGTTAACCTAATAACAGGATTGCTAAGCAAATCACTTAAGCTAGTAACATGATTGTTATGTGAATCACTGTAGTTTGTTAGTCACATAGTTGTGCATCTGGCTTCCCCACTGACTTCACTGGTCAAAAGGTTTGCAAAAGGGGATTGCGTGACCTTGAGACAATGCGACCATAAATATGAGTCAGTGGCCAAGCATCTGACTGAAAGTCACCATTCACTTCTCTAACTCTGAATGGTCACTAAATGAATTATTCTATATTGAGGACTCAAAATGAATCATATGTCGAGGACTAGCTGTACTGAAATAGGACAAATAAATGAATTAAATGCTGGCCCAGGGAAGGGGTAGAATGACAAGAGGACTACACTGCAGGGTGGTTGTATGCTTGTCTCAAAATAGTGATGGGGGGAATCAGGGAAAACAAGCCACACTGCAAGGGTTATAACTGTTGTCAAGAGGAGCACTAAGTGAGAGTTTCTAATTATATAAAAACAGAAAGACAAATTAAGAGATTCTTAAGGTCCACAGTGGATAATTGGAGCTTCTTTGCAGGATAAAAATTGTCCAACTATTTACAAAGTCTGCACTACTATTACTATTAATCTTCTCATCACTCCTTATCGCCCATCCCCTCCCATTTGTGACTGTATGACTGTAACTTTGTCACTTGTATCATTATTTATATTGATTGTTTCCTAGTACAATTTGATTGCTTATTGTACCCTATGACTATATTCTATTTACTATATACCCTATTAGTATTATTAAGTGTTATACCTGATGATTCTTGATTCTTGACAAATGTATTCTTTTCTTTTTGAGAGTATTTGCACCAAGACAAATTCCTTGTGTGCTCAATCACACTTGGCCAATAAAGAATTCTATTCTATTCTGTTCTTGGACACTTAATGGAATGGACAGATTAACAGCGGACATAAAAAACTAGACACAGGGACAATTTTTTCCCTCTTGCCATCACTCTGCTGAACACCTAATTCCCACTGCACTATCTTAGTAGTGTAGTAGGGCTGTATTACTATTATCCTTCTCATCTTTCCTTTTACTTACTCCTATTGGTATCTCATGATTTATCACCCTAATGCTTGTATCTTATGATTTATGATGGTATCTTCTGATTTATTACTCTGTTGTTTGTATGTACACAGAGTTTATGCACCGGAGAGAAATTCCTTGTGTGTCCTATCACATTTGACCAATCAAGAATATTTTATTCTATTCTAAAAGGAAATGTATTAACTATACAATCTGGTCTACCAAATACATCAATGTAAAATACTACTTGTTCAACAATCTTTGAATGAAAAGGACTCATTGCTTCTGGCGTATATTGGTATTTAGCCAAGAAAATCCCAAGAATATCACTTTTATTTTCAAATGTTTTATAAATAGATGATTGCCAGATCCTGAATGAAAAACAGCGGAATTGAATGCTTAGGCATGAAATCCTGGAAACAACAACAGATCTGCAGCATATCATTGGAGAAACAGTTTTAAAGTTCTTTTTAAAAAGGAAGGGAACAAATCTGAAATCTATCAATCTTTTTGGGAAAAAGATCCAAAGGCATGCTTTAATGAGATTTATTTTGATCCTCAGCATCTCTTGTTAAAGGAGTCAGGAAGTAAAAATGCATTCATGCCACATCTCATCATTCATTCCACTAGAAATTACTCAAAAGTCAGTCGATAAAAGGCTACTCAGTAACTGGATCATCCATCAGGAGGCTTCAATTGCTCTCCTCTATTTTGTCCAGTAAAAGTAGTTCTTAACCTATGACCACAATTAAGCCCAACATTTTTGTTGTTAAGTGAGACATCTGTTAAGTCAGTTTTGCCCCATTTTACGACCTTTCTTGCCACAGCTAAGTGAATTGCTGCAGTTGATAAGTTCGTAACCTGATTGCTAAGTGAATCTGGCTTCCCCATTGACTTTGCTTGTCAGAAGGTTGCAAAAGAGGAAAATCACTTGATTTTGGGACACAGCCACGGTTATAAATATGAACCAGTATGCTAAGTGTCTGAAATTTGATCATGTGATCATGGGGATGCTGCAGAGGTCATAATTGTTAAAAAATTGGTTATAAGTCGCTTCTTCCAGTGCTGTTGTAACTGTGAATGGTCACTAAACAAACTGTTGTACGTCAAGGTCTCCCTCTATTCCTTTGTTGGCTTTTCAGCTGCGATTCCCAAGCTAATCCACTAGAGGTCAGTACTTTTCACAGTTCTGTTTGAGAAGCTTTGAACTGAGAAAAAGAGAAGAGAGCAAAGTAAAGCACCGCCCTCTGTTGGCTGAGGTTGGCAACTGCACCAAAAAGTCCAACTTTTTAGAACTGGACAAAAAGACATACAGTACATTAGTTCTGGCTAACTTCATCTCCTCCTGCTTCCAAAAATGGCCATCCTGGTGCTTCTGAAGGGCTGACTGGCTTATATGGCACCCCTAGATCATGGGTACCAAAACACCCTCTGAAAAATGTTTGGANCCTGGTGCTTCTGAAGGGCTGACTGGCTTATATGGCACCCCTAGATCATGGGTACCAAAACACCCTCTGAAAAATGTCTGGAGACAAAGCAACTAAACGCAACCTCATTTCAATGAAATGTAGCCAATATGATTTATTGCAGCCATTGATGGCTGGAGCAGCCTTCAGCCTTTGCAACATATGCCATGTCTGCGCTCCCCAAAAAGACTCAGTACAGCCTGCACAAAGACTAACCCGCCACTCACAATAAATCATCTCTCTCGCCAGACGTGTTGGGGACCTCTGGCTAATTCTCTTCCCAAGCCTTTGGCTTACATCCGTTCTCTTCAAGCCAACACCTAGGCTGACAGATGTAAGTCCTGCTATCTACAGAATTGCCATATAAAACTGCTTGTTCCTTCTCTGGACTTACACCTCTGTAACTGGGCCAACCCAACTGGTTTTACACGCAAAAGACGCTGGAGGAATTGAACACAGATGAGGCCACAAAGAACAAGCTCTGGATTTATTTTTCTTGTGGGGGGGGGAGCAAATAAGATCATTTGCAGGATTGTCTTTTTTCTGTTCTAGCATTTCTCATCACAGGTCACCTAAAATGCCCTTGATAAAAAGAGGACAGCAATTAAACATTGTTGGACCAATGAACGATCCTCTGAACGATCTGTTCCTTACAGCCTGATTTGTATTTCTCATTAAAACTTAAAAGTCTCACTGTGCCCATTTGATTCATGACTCTGTAACAGTAGAGTACTGCCTATGAGGCCTGGAGGATTAGTTAGCAGGACAGAAGAGACATTATAAGTATTATGCCTGGGTCGGTATCTGATTCAGAGAGGGAGGCTGAGCAGCTGACAGGGAGTGGGAGTGTGGCTCCGTTGGAAGAAACTGGGGGAGGGCAAAGTCCAGCTGGGCAGAGCAGGGAAGAGGTAGAATGAGGGAGTTCAGAGGAAGACCTAGGCCCAGCCCCTCTTCATCCTTGGGCACACAGGGAGGAATGGAGAAGGGAGCAACATGAGTTGCATGGCTTATGGGGGAGGAAAGGGCCCCGATTCCCTTCATTAACTGCAGCTGGGAACACAGTGTTTAAAAAGGGAAGTTGCACACAGGAAACTGTTGGAAGCAAATGGTGAATTATCTGGTATCGTGGAGGCTTATCTGTGTACCTGGCATCTTTCCAGCTGTGTGTTTTGCTGTGGTTTCAAGTCTGCAATTCTTTCTCCTGCCCTGTCCAATTAATTACTGCAATTTGGTTTGTGTGGATTTTTAGTTACAGTTTGTATGTACTTTGTTTTCGGACTGAACTTTCTCCATTTAAAGGCTGTTACTGGGAGAGTTTCTCTCCAGCAGAAGATAATCTGGACAGTGGGGGCAAAGTTGGAGATAATTAAGGGGACTCTTCTTGCTTATTTAACTGTGTTGCCTTAGTGCCATGCCCCTTTGGGTCATCACAATAAGGGACAGGGTCAACCCAAACGGAAGGACAGAAGGTGAGAAATTCAGGAGAGGAGCTCAGGTAGAAACTATGGGTCAGAGTATTCTTCTCACATACAGGTACACCTCAACTATGGCCACAGTTGGTCCAGAATTTTCACTGCTTAAGCAAGGCAGTTAAGAGAGCCACATCCAATTTTTATGACCCTTTTGCTGCTGTTGTTAAGTGAATCACTGCCGTTAAGTGAACCATGCGGTCATTAAGCGAACCTTGCTTCCCCCCATTGAATATGCTTATCAAAAGCCAGCCATGCACCTGAATTTTAACCACATGGGGATGTTGCAACGATTGTAAGCGTGAGAACCGGTTGCAAGTTGCTTCCTTCCTGTCCGGTTGTAACTTTGAACTGTCGCTAAACCAACAATTGGACTACTTGTATACAATTTAGCAGTGTTTCTCTGGATCCCTTTGCATTCTTAAAAATGACCGTGCTGGTAATATCTACAGATAGTTAAGAATATATCCCTCGATTGGAAATGTAAAACTGAGAAATTTAAAAATATTTGATTTCACGGAGCCCCTAAAAAAGTCTCAGGGGCTCCCAGACCACACTTTGAGAACTGCTGTAATGCAAAAAAAATACAGTCCCATCCTCAACTTAGGACCACAATTGGGCCCAACATTTTGGTTGCTAAATGAGATGGTTGTCAAGTGATTTTTACCCCCATTTTAATACCTTTCTTGCCTCAGCTGTCAAATGGAATCACTGCAGTTGAATAAGTTAGCCACACGGTTGTTAAGTGAAACCTGGTTTCCCCCATTGGCTTTGCTTGTCAGAAGGTCGCAAAAAGGAATCAAGTGGAACCCACCCCGCCCATGGGGACGCTGCAACCATCACAAATACGAAGCAGTTGCCGGGCGTCTGAATTTGGACCACGTGATTATTAGAAAAGTCATAACTGTGAAAAATCCCTTTTTTTTTTAGTGCCGTCGTAACTTTGGTCACTAAACGAACCGTTATAACTATAGTTCGTTAAAGAGGCAAAAAATAAAAATTCTTCCAAACAGACCGTTTCAACCGTTAACAATCCATTGTTCTTCTTCTATAAAGGACAGGCTGAATTATACTGGAATAGAGGAATATTGTGCTTTTTGGATATCCTGCTTAAAACCTTTTTCCACCTTTTTAATAACAGTTTAAAAAACACAACAAAATGGGCATGGCGCACGTTACAACCTCTCTTTATACAACCTTCATTTCCCATTTTAAAAAGTTGTGGGTTTTTTTTTCCCCCACCTTTCACTAGGAAAGCCGTTTAGTGCTATTTAAAGGATTAAAAGCATTGAGCTAGGAAGGGAGAAAGTGGGCAGAATGCACACATTCAAATCCCAGCACAACTTTGGTTCTGGTCCAGCCTACCTCACAGGGTTGTTATGAGGATGAAGCAGAAGGTGTATGTCTATGCAGATACCTCAGGTCTTTGGAGGAAAGTGGAACAAATGTGCAATAAATCTATGAATAAAATAAACAGAGCAGTGCCTGCCACGTGGCGAGGCCGAACAGGAGGGTGACCTGTTTAATTATCGTTACCTAAAATCAGAAGCGAATTTCTGTTAAAAGAGGGGAAAGCAGAACATTAGAGCAGCAGAATAGAAGATTTTTCTCCTTCATCTATCACCTCCCCCCCCAAAAAAAATAATAGTCAGACGTTCGTAGGAAACGAAGGAAAGACAAAAACAGCGCACTGAAAAAATATGGGAAGACTGGAAGAAGCGGAGGTTGGGAAGACCAGCCCCGAATATTCCCCGACAGGAAACCGCCTCAAATTTGTTCTGGTTCATGGAAAGAAACAAGAGGAAGGAAAGGAGAGGAGAGGAAAAGGAAAAAAAGGAGAAAAAGAAAGGAAGGGAAGGGAAAGAAGAGGGAAAGAAATGAAAATGAAAAAGGGAAAAAAAGGGGAAGGGAAGGGAGGAAAGGAAGGGAAGAGAAGGGAAGGAAGGAGAAAAGGAAAAAGAGAGAGAAAGGAGGAAAGAAAGAGAAAAAGGAAGGGAGGGAGGGAGGAAGTAGAAAAAGAGGACAACAAGAGGAAGGAAAGGAGAAGAGAGGAAGGGGAAAAAAGGAGGAAAAGAAAGGAAGGGAAGGGAAGGAAGAGGGAGGGAAGGGAAAGAAATGAGAACGAAAAACGGAAGAAAAGGGAGGGGAAGGAAAAGGAAAGGAAGGGAAGAGAAGGGAGGAAGGGAGGAAGAAAGGAAGGAGAAAAGGAAAAAAGGAGAGAGGGAAGGAAGGAAAGAAGGAGAAAAAGGAAGGGGGGAAGGAGGAAGTAGAAAAAGAGGACAAGAGGAAGGAAAAGAGAAGAGAGGAAGAGGAAAAAAGAAGGAAAAGAAAGGAAGGAAAAGGAAGGAAGGGAAAGAAATGAAAATGAAAAAGGGAGGAAAGGAAAGGAAGAGAAGGGAAGGAGGAAAAGGGAAGGAAGGAGAAAAGGAAGAAAGAGAGGGAAGGAAGGGGAGGGAGGGAGGAGAAAAAAGAAGAAGTCAAGCAGGAAGGAAGAAAAGAAGCAAGCCAATCCGCACAACCCATTCATCCTTTCCAAGTCCTGACTGCTGAAAATGGGCCACGATTTATATCCAGCTCCTTTGGGGCATCTAAGAGGAGAGTCCTGCTCGCCTAGATGCTTCAGTCCTGAGTTCTTAAGTGGATAAAACTGGGTCAAAAAAAAGTCCGAGAGACCCAGTAGGGAAAAAAGAAAAAAGAACAAAAAAGAAATAAACACAGCTTGATTGACAAGAGAACTCCAACAGCTGTCCGCCCTGCACAGCTTTTTAACCCAGTGGCCTCCTGAAACCCCCCCCCACACACACCCCCGCCCATCCTCCTGCTCAGGAAGCTTTGATGGCCGGGTGCGGAGGTGGCGGTAGGAGTCCTCGCGGCGAGAGGGGCCGATGGGGAACGGCCCAGCGGCGGTTTTTGAGGCTCTGCTTCCGTAGCAAATAGCGGGAATACTGCACCTCAGGCATGACCAGTTTGAGACACTGCTCGTCTGAGTGGGGCCCCGATCCCGGTAGGTCGTAGCCCACGATGTCCACCTTGGCACTGGGCTGCCATGGCCGGAGGTCCTTGTTCTTAATCTGCATGGCCGGGCGCAGCTGGGGCTGGCCGCGAAAGCAGTGGCGTGCCAGGCGCTCGCAGGCCAGGTGAAGGGCCCGGACCTCTTTCTGGAGGCAACCGTGGTCCATCTTGCTCAGCTTCCTCCAGAAGGTGGCATTGAAGTGGTCGTAGAGTCCAGCGTCCAAGGCATTCCAGGCACGGATCTGGGCAGCCACGCGGGCCGAGGTGATGTTGAGCTTGGACTCCAAGCTGCGCATGTTCAACTTGACGTAGAGAATGTCCTCCAGGTCCCAGGCCAGAAGATGGCGGAGAAGGACCAAGGATTCATCAAAATACTCAGCCAACATCACCAGGGAGAAAATCCCTTCTATTTGACGGATAAACTTGGGGAGGTAGGCGGAGTCCTCGGGGCTGTGCTCGGGGTCTCCCCCCAGGTCGTACACCAAGGTGTTGTGCGCATACATGGCATACTTCTCATGGGACCGATAATACTGGGAAGGATTGTCCAGGAAGGTCTCCATGGATCCATTGGGTACTCGCCGGAATGCCGGGCAGTACTGATTGTAGTAGCTGAACAGGGATTCAAACATGGCCACTGGCTCGCGCAGGATGGTGATGTAGACAGTGTCGTTGGGCATGAGGTGGCGCAGCTCCTCGCGGTTGAAGCGCAGATGGCTGGCAATGAGGCGGGGCGGGAGGGTGTATGGGTGGACGAAGCGGACCGAGAAGTTGTGGGGGTAGCAAAACTGGTGGTCGCAGGCGTGGTGGGGCAGGGCCACCGTCACGTTGTGGCGCTCGGCAAAGCGGAAAAGCAGGTTCTGCACCGTGGTGCTGGCAGTTTTGTGGGTCTTCAGGAAGGCCACGGCGGTGTGCTTCGGGGGCAGGGAGACCCAGGGCATGCAGCTGAAGGGAGGAGACTTTGGGAACCTACCAGAAGTAAAAACAAGGTATCCAGGAGTACTCACTGCCACACCCTACCTCTTTTCTCTGGCACCACAATTCTGCCTAGCTAGTGTTGAACCACAAACTATCCGGCCCCATTTATTCTGACCTAGGCTTCCCCAAAAAACACTATTTGTCTTGACGAAATACCTTTTATAAAACAAATGTGAATTTCTTACCTTCACATTAAGCCAAAGGCCTGGCAAACAGTCTTTCAAGGGTATAATTAGAAGCTCAAACCTTAGCTATCTTGGAAAGCTGCCCAGTAAATATTTCCAAACACAGTGCTGACAAGGAAGGGCTTAGCATAGAGTCTCTAGGATGCACAGAGAGATCTTCACAATGATGGAACAAACAAATTGTTTCCTGCAAAAGCCCTCTCCCTTTTTGCTCCTCTTTTAATCCCTATGGGAGGGGCCATTCACCGTCCACCTGTGGCCTTACTCCCACGTCGACCCTGAGTTCGTAATTGTTCTTTCCTTCTGGCAGCTCTGTGCGTGCACACGCTGGGAACCGGCTCCAGAAACTCCCCCGCCTCATTGCTGTCCGAGCCTGAAGGCAGCTGATGACTGCCAGCTAGCCCTGGCCCCATCGCTGCCTCTGACGCAGAGCCCTCATCTGAGGTGTAGTAGGGTCTCCTGCTTGGGCCAGGGGTTGGACTAGATGACCTACAAGGTCTCTTCCAACTCTGTTCATCTAATCTTAATGAGAATGTCTCATCACTTCCTCCCGCTGCTTCTTCCAAAACAAAGGGTCAACTTCCACCCAGCCACGCTTACGGGTTGGCTCTATCCTCTTTCAGGGATGCTAGCTCCCTCAACCTGCAACCTTCCTCCTTCTTGACAAGCCCCTGGCCTGGGCCCATCGCCCCCTTATTCCAGCCTCGCTGGAGACCCCTCCTCAGAAACTTACCAGCTGAAATGGGCACTCTGGCGCAGGACCAGAGTGCCGGTGCTAAAGGCCAGCAGGAAGAGAAGGAGCGTCTTCTTCCGAGACATCCCCTTGAGGCTGCTGGGAAAATTCAGACAAGGGCAGGCCATACTGGGGGCCTCGATCCAAGCGCGCGGCGAGCACGAGTCCTGCCCTCATGGGAATCTACAGGGCAGGCGAAGGTAGTCGGATGTTTTCAGGTTCCGCAGCAGATAGACCAGGCCTGACATGTCAACGGAGAACCTGTCGGGAAGCAAAAACAATCGGCGGTCAATTTGGGTGTGCTGGAAGTCCTCGGTCACAATTGAGCCAGGAAGCTTCGCTCCAAAATGCAAAACAGAACTCTGCATTTACTGTTAGGCCTTATAGAGATTGCAACAAGATATAATGGAATAACAGAAGAGAGCTGGAAGGGCCCTTGGAGGTCTTGTAGTCCAACCCCCTGCTCTAGCAGGAGTCCTATACCAGTCCAGACAAGTGGCTGTCCAATCTCTTCTTAAAAACTTCCAGTGATGGAGCACCCACAACCTCTGAAAGGAAGCCATTCCACTGATTTAATAGTTCTCACTGTCAGGAAATTTCTCCTTAATTCCAGGTTGCGTCTCTCCTTGATTAGTTTCCATCCGTTGTTTCTTATCCTGCCTTCTGGGGCTTTGGAGAAGAGGTTGAGAAGAGATTCTTTGTGGCAACCCCTCAAATATGGAAAGTCTGCTATCAAGTCATACACACACTCCCTAGTCCTTTGGCCATTGGAATTCAACATAAGAATAGAGTTGGAAGGGATCTCAGAGATCTTCTAGCCCAACCCTCTGCTCAAACAGGAGATCCTACACCATTTCAGACCAATGGCTGTCCAATCTTTTAAAAACCTCCATTGATGGAGCATTCCCAACTTCTGTTCCACGAGTTAATTATTCTCACCGTCAGGACAGCTCTCCTTGGTTCGAGCTTGCTTCTCTCCTTGAGAATGTCTTTCGCTCTCTCTTAAGTAAAAGAATGAAACCACAAAACCGTAGTTTTCCTTTTTCTGACAAATCAGGAGCCTTCAAATCAAAAGCCGGCCATTCTTGGCTTTAAATGGACTCCCTTATTATACTGCAGAAGGAAAATCCAACATTTTTTTCAGTCAACATTTCAGTCAATTTTTTCGGTCAGCTTTTTAAGTCTTTCTCTCTCTCTACCCCCAAACACAGACGAAACCAGAAACATCCTGGGGAAAAAAAATCACTTTCCTTCAATCACAAAAGGAGATCAGGTGCAGAGATCTGTCTTCTTCTTAAAATCTTACAGCAAAACAAAACTTGCTTTTATTCCTCCCCTGGGAAACAGGTTTCACATTATTTAATTCAACCGACAGAAGCACTTCGATTGGGGAAGCAGAACTTGCCAAAACCACCGTAAGGGACGCACATCTGGAATTTGAAAGGTAGAGGCAGCTCTTTCAAGATGCTCCTGAGCATTGCAATTGAATTCTGCCTCTAACCCACATAATAAGTAACCATCATAATCATTCTTGGCTGCTACGTTATTTTGTGTTATCTCTGTTGCTTTAAACTTGATTTTTTTAAAAATTATCTTTTCAACGGGTAGATGCCCAGGATCACGCATCTAGACCGGTGGCTGTCTAAATTTATAAAAGAAGAGAAAAAACAAACAAACTTTTCAACTCATCATATGGGGCATCGCGTGTCCTTGGTGGGCTCCAATGCCTGATATCCTCATGTACAGTATTAGAAAGTAACACCGCAAAGAGGATCAACTGACAAACTCAAGGAAGTTACACGATATCCTAGCTTAACATGGAGCTGCATTCTGCAAAAGCTGTTGGCTCAACACGCTGTTCCGAAAAAGACCAAAGGTTCAAGCTCTTCGGAGAGTTTGCAGCTCCCATTCCCCCAAAATATGAAAGGCCAAAAGGATCACTCCCCCTAAACAAATAATTCCCTCAACACTGTTCAGCTATTGCAAAGTTTGCACGACTATTACTGTTAAATCTTGTCATCACTCCTTATCACCCATCCTGTCCCACTTGTGACTGGATGACTGTAACTTTGTCGCTTGGATCCTTATGATTTATATGGACTGTTTCCTAGTATGATTGGATTCCTTATTATAACCTATGACTGTCATTAAGTGTTGCACCTTATGATTCTTGACAAATGTATCTTTTCTTGTATGTACACTGAGAGCATTTGCACCAAGACAAATTCCTGGTGTGTCCAATCACACTTGGCCAATAAACCTATTCTATTCTATTCTATTCTATTCTATTCTACTCTACTCTATTCTATTCCTTATTCTATTCTATTCTATTCCTTATTCTATTCTATTCTATGCTATCTTATCCTATTCTATTCCTTATTCTATTCTATTCTAATTCTATTCTATTCCTTCCTCTCAAATCTTTGATCCATCTTGCAAAGAGGGACATTTTCTGGAGAAGATACTTATTTCCCCTATTCTGAGAAAAGTTGGCTGGGTGATTTTGGGCCAGTCACCAGATTCTAGATTAACAGAGTTCCTACAATTTCCAAAGGCAACTTCTGTTCCATTGGTAGAAAATTCCTCCTTATTTCCAGGTTGAATCTCTCCCTGATCAGTTTCCATCCGTTATTCCTTTTCTGGCCTTTGGGTGCTTTGGAAAATAGCTTGACCCTCTTCCTCCACTCTGGGGCAGCCCCTCAAATATTGGAAGGCTGCTCTCCTGTCTCCCCTGGTCCTTCTCTTCCCTAGACCAGCCAAGCCCAGTTCTTGCAACCATTCATCCTGTTTGAACCTCCAGTCCCCTCATCATCCTAGTTGCTCTTCTCTGCAATCTTACTAGAGTCTCAACATCTCCGTTGTAATTCAGTAAAACGGGGAAATTTCTTTGTCAAAAAATGTGCTTCTGATCCCAGGAATGGGGGAAAGACACACAGATGGTGGTTTATGTGCCTTTTCTACTAAGGAGAGGGAAAAACTAATTTGCTTTCAATGGATTCTTTTTAATACTCCGGCTCTTATTTCTCACCTCTCGTATCTTTACACAAAGCCTGTCTGTATCGGCATAGCAGTGCCTTTTCCAAACAGGTGAGTTGGCGTGCCAATCCCGCGTTGCCTTCATAACAATCCCCCTGTCATGCCCTTGTTGGAGTCTGATTCTGAGGGGGAGATTGAGCAACTGACTGGGAGTGGGAGTGTGGCTCCGGTGGCTGTGGAAGAAACGGAGGAAGGGGACAGTCCGACTGGACATTCAGAGGAAGACCAAGGCCCAGCCCCTCTTCATCCTAGGACACGCAGGGAGGAACGGAGAAGGGAGCAATGTGGCTAATGGGAGAGAAAAGGGCCCTGATCCCCTTCATTAGTTGCAGCAGGGACAACAGGATATAAGAAGGGCATTTGCACACAGCACCTTGTCGGAAGCAAAGCATGCATGCTTTGCTGAGGCTTATCTGGGTTTTGGCATCCTCCAAACTGTGGGTGCTGCATTATCTTTTGGAAGTCTGAAATTTATTATCCTGGCCTGTCGTGTTAGGCCTGTCATGTTAATTTACTTCTGTGTGGTTTGTGTTAGGTTTTTTTATTTCTACTTTATCTGTACTCTGGGTTTGGACTGCATTTTTCCCCTTTGTAGACTGTTTTTGAAAGAGTTCGATCTCCAGCCGAGGATAACTGGACATTGGGGGCCAAGCTGGAGATATTAAAGGGAATTTATCTAATTTTGTGACTTTGTTATTTTTGTGCCACGCCCTGTGTCTCTCTAGATTCCACCTAATCGTTTTATGTCAAAATATATGCACGGGTAGTCCTCGACTTACAACAGTTCATCTAGCAAACCATTCAAAGATACAACGGCACTGGAAAAAAAGCAACTTTGGACCAGTTTTCACACTTACATCCATCTTATGAGCATCCTTATAGTCACGTGATCCAAATTCAAACGCTTAGCAATAGACTCGTATTTATGATGGTTGCAATGTCACACGATCCTTTTTTGCGACCTTCTGACAAGGAAAATCAATGGGGAAGCCAGATTCACTTAACAACAGGATTACTATTAGCTGCGATGATTCACATAACAACAGTTGTAAGAAAGGTGGTAAAACGGGGCAAAACTCCCTTAACAAACATTTCACTTCATCCTAAAATGCATTAACAGAGGGATACAATCAAGATCAAGAGAGGTACTAATACCATTCTATAAAGCCTTAGTAAGACCACACCTAGAGTACTGCATCCAGTTTTGATTGCCACACCATACAAAAGATGTTGAGACTCTAGAAAAAATACAGAGAAGAGCAACCAAGAGGATTAGGGGACTGGAGGCTGAAACATATGATGGATGGTTGCAGGAACTGGGCCTGGCTAGTCCAGGGAAGAAAAGGACCAGGGGAGACAGGAGAGCATCTTCCAATATTTGAGGGGCTGCCCCAGAGAGGAGGAAAGGGGGTCAAGCTATTCTCCAAGGCACCTGAAGGCCAGACAAGGAACAATGGATGGAAACTGATCAAGGAGAGATTCAACCTGGAAATAAGGATAAATTTTCTGAAAGGGAGAACAATCAACCAATGGAACAGAAATTGCGTTTAGAAGTTGTGGGAGCTTCATCCCTGGAAGCTTTCAAGAAGAGACTGGACTGCCACCTGTCAGAAATGGGGTAGGGTCTCCTACTTGGGTGGGGGGTTGGATTGGATGACCTACAAGGTCCCTTCTAACTCTGTTGTTCCGTTTCTTGGTATTCTGCCTATTCTAATCCTAGGAGGAGGTTAAAAACCAAGAATAGCAGGCCTACTTCGCAGGGTTGAGGTTAGGCTTAAAACACCTGTTTTCCCCAGAGTTCAAAAGAAATGGTCACAGGGAAGCCTCGTCAGAGGTAACAAGCCAACTTCCAGCCATCCCGACAGGTCAGCTGGCGCCTGCACTTCAGCCCTTTCAGGTGAAATCAATGAGGACTGGCTCCTTGCCTAATCCTAAGGGGTATCAATTGCCTGCCAGCCACTGCCGGCCCGGTTATTGCGGCTCCAGTTACCCTCGATGATTAAACTGAGAAAAGCTTCAGGGTAGGTGACCTCGTTTCACCATGGCAATTCAGCTCAAGAGCAGCGAAGTGCGTCGCTTCTCACACAGGTGAAGTGCACCGAGCAGCGCAACCAGGTGTGTAGTACTACAATTCCCATTGTGCGCAACGAGCAGGGCCACCACACACCTCCAGAAAGCAGGAAAAGGAGAAAAGATGTCTAAAAACAACAACTTTCCTTCATTTTGGGACGGTCAAGATTTTGGGGCACTTCAACACCCGTCGGTCTCAGCAGATCTCATAACTGAAGGCGAACATACTTTTCTCCTCCTATTTTCCTGACAACAACAGCCCTGTGAGATGGGTTGGGGGGGGGGAGAGAGAGAGAGAGAGAGAGACAGGGAGGGAAGGGGAAGGGAAGAGAAAGCGGGAAGGGAAGGAAAGGAAAGAAGGAAGGAAGGAAGGAGATAGGAAGAAGAAGGAAGGAGAGAGAGAAAAAGAAAGGCAGGAAAGAAAGAGAATGAAAGAAAGGGAGGGAGGAAGGAAGGAAATAAGGAGAGAGAGTCAAAAGGAAGGAAGGAGGAAGGAAGGGGAATGAAAGAAAGAAAGGAAGGGAGGGAGGGAGGAGAGAGAGACAAAAATAAAGGAAGGAAGGAGGAAGGAAGGAAGGAGAGAGAGAGAAAAAGAAAGGCAGGTAAGAAGGAGAATGAAAGAAAGGGAGGGAGGGAGGAATGAAGGAAGGAAAAAAGGAGAGAGAGTCAAAAGGAAGGAAGGGGAATGAAAGAAAGAAAGGGAGGGAGAGAGGAAGGAGAGAGAGAAAAAAAATAAAGGAAGGAAGGAAGGAAAGAAAGAAAGGAGTTGCATTTAATTTTGGCCCATGTAGGGATTCTGTCATCTTGGGTTTGTTTGGGGATTTGTCAAAATGTCACAGCTGCCCAGAGGTGCCTGACCTTCTGCCTTTTATTCCCCTTTTTGTTTTTGGAAAAGACGAATCCACCTGCAAGCAAGAAGCGTTTTTTCCCGGGCTTGTCGAAAAGAATCACCCCACCTGCGGGGAATATTAATCCACCCGCAGGGAATATTAATCCACCCGCGGGGAATATTAATCCACCCGCGGGGAATATTAATCCACCCGCGAGGAATATTAATCCACCCGCGGGGAATATTAATCCACCCGCGGGGAATATTAATCCACCCGCGGGGAATATTAATCCACGCCGCCGGGCAAAGAGGTTTGGGCGATGGAAGCAGCCTTTCCTGCCAGAGCTTATGCCGCGGAGGGGGAGGCGAGAGAGAAGAAGAGGAGAGGTTGGGGACGCAGGACCACCTGGGTTTCCCTCCCCTGCTGCATCCCCTTCAAGGGGTGGCCCAGGGGTTTTTCCTGGCTGTAGGAAAGCTGCAAGTGATCCAATGGATCTGGAGGGGAGGGGGAGAGAAGCCGCCCCCTCCCCAACTGGCTCTCCTTTTGGTAGTCTGTATAATGAGTTTTCTGATGGAGAACACACTGGATCTTCTAAAATGGAAGGGGCAAGGGAAGGAGGGAAGGAAGGAAGGAAGGAAGATGGAAGGGAGGGGGGATGAAGAAAGAAAGAAAGAAAGAAAGAAAGAAAGAAAGAAAGAAAGAAAGAAAGAAAGAAAGAAAGAAAGAAAGAAAGAAAGGAAGGAAGGAAGGAAGGAAGGAAGGAAGGGAAGAAAGAAAGGGGCAAGGCAGGGAAGGGAGGGAGGAAGGAAGGAAGATGGAGGGAGGGAGGATGAAGAAAGAAAGGAAATCAAGAGAGAAAGGAAGAAAGCACGATAAGGAAAGAAGGAAGGAAGAAAGGGAAGGAAGGACAGAAGGAGGAATGAGGGGGAAGGGAGGGAGAAAAGAAGGGGGAGAAGGAGAAGGGGGGAGAAAGGAAAGGGAAATAGAAAGGCGGGTCTTCCAGAATCCCCCACATCTCTCTCTGCTCTCTCAGATTTAATTCAGAAAACGGATCCTCAGCCCCCAGGAAGGAGAGTTGGAACCCGGAAAAAGGGGCGAAGAACCTGCCCCCACTTCCCCCCCACCCCCAAAACCTCCCCTTCTCTTCCCGCTTCCTCTTCTACAAGCCACCCTCTGAGTTGCTTTCCTGCCTCCCCGAACTGGCCCTGTTTCTGCTGAAAGGCTTTTTCAGGACTAGGTGACATTCTAGTCCTCAAGAACACAAAAGAAACCCCCCAAAGCCGGAAAAGGCCAAGGGGAAAGAAACACAACTCCCCAACAATTCAGGAAAGAGCAGTTTAGCACAACGCAACACACACACACGCACATGATCCCAACTGCACCTTCGTGTAATTCCTTGCACAACTTTTTAAAATATAACTCACTGGCACCGGATACAGGCTCCGCTCCGCAACTTGGGTGTCTCTTTCTCAAACCCTGTTGCCAAGAATTTTGACACCCTCACACCTGGCCGGGCACAAATCACACTCAGCTGTTGTGTCCCTTCAAACAACACACACCCAGAGAGGTGACCTTGGTGATGTCATGATCTGAGGTTAAGGGGTCCCGGAAACCAAAGCCAGGCTCCGGCACAACGTTGGATCTCGCTGGTTTGAAGCCTGCCCTGGTCTCTGAGCATCTGCAGAGTGTTTTTTTTTCCCCCCCTCCCCTCTTTAGTGGCCAGCCCCAGGGTTTTTAGAGGAAAATAATGAACAGCAATCAGGTCACCTGAGCTGCGAAGGAAGGAAGGACGCACAAGGTGGACGACAATCAGCCAATCCTTCCCTTTTGAGGTTGGCTCTTTTCCTCCTAAAATGGAAACACAGGCAGTCCTCGACATATGACCATTCATTTAATGACCATTCCAAGTTACAACAGCACTAGGGGAAAGAAAGGCATGTATAATCCGCTTTTCACACTGACGACCGTCGCAGCATCCCCCCCACATGGTCGCATGATCAAAAATTCAGATGTTTGGCAACTGGCTCATATTTATGATGGCTGCAGCATCCTCGTTTTGTGACCTCCTGACCAGCCAAGCCAAGCGGGGAAGGCAAATTCACTTAAAACCGTGTCATTAACTTATCTACTGCGATTCACTTTACAACGGTGGCAAGAAAAGGGGGTGAAACCGGGGCCAAAAAACTCACTGAACCAACGTCTCGTTTAACAGCAGGAATGTCAAACTCCAATTCTGGTCATAAAGTCGAGGACTACCCGTGTAGGGGGAACTGGCCCGATTCTCACAGACACACTCTACATACGTGCACACACACACATGTCCACACACACAATTGGACTTTCCCTGCAAACAAATTGGGGGGGTTCAGAGGTCCAGAAGCCCCTTCCCAGCTTCTCCGAGGGGTCTCTGACTCGCTCTCGCTCTGTCCTCCTTAAGGGACCCCCAGAGGCCAACTCTCCCTGCCCCACATCTGCAAAGGTTAATCCCCCCTCTCTCTCCCCCACCTGTGGATGATGGGGCTCGGGGAGGGGTCCAGAAGCCCTGGGAAAGGAGCCCCCAAGTGGTCACAAGACGGGCTGCCAGCTTTCCTCCAGCTTTCTTCCCTTGTGGGTGGGGGGGGAGGAGGAGAGGTTGAGAAAGGGGGTTCGAGTTTAAAGTTACCGGTTTGTGCAGCTTCAGCCTCGATCTCCCCCCCACACACACACCCCATTTTTCTCCCGATCGGATCCGCTTCTCCTCCTCCTCCTCCTCCGCAGGC
>BHFT01029878.1:0-41555 GCA_004320025.1 Laticauda laticaudata | reverse complement strand
GGGGAGGTCAGTTGTAAATTAGAACACTTGCTAAGCAACTGGCCATTAAGCAAGGACCACTTGTATTTGGTTTGCCAGTCATATGGCCACCTGCTGTGCTCACCCAGTCACATGGTCATGCCTACCCAGTCACATGGCCATGAAACCATGCCCACAAGTTATGTCCACCTATTGTTAAAAAATTTGAATACCAGCCCTGGATGAGACATAGTAATTCAATCTGGCAAAATAGTACTAAGTCAGTCTCATGGTAATTGAACTTTTGTGTCCACATTGACCTTAGCTATGAAAATGAACTTTTGCTTTCAAATCACCAAATTCATTATTTTATTATATTGAATATAATAAAATTATATTTTATTTTATTTTATGAATGTTTTTATTATATTTAATGATATTAGCTTTTAAAGTATTATTAACATACTAAAACTTTATAAATATGCTTGATACAAGGGGGTGTTTCTTTAATATTGGAAGTAAGTACTTGAAGTCATAATTTTCCTTCATTCATGTGGTTCTTTTCCATCTTGGAATTTCTAGTAACATAAATTAATAATAAAAGGGAAATTGGCTCAGGGAATATGGGCTTCCTATAAAAGTAAAGATTCTTTTTAGAAATCTGTATTCCTTGGATTAAATTTAGTCTCATATCCAGTTTTTCTACAGCTGATTGTTAATTGTTAATTTCAAATTAACTGTGGTGTAAAACATGCAGCTAGATTTTGATTTTATGATATTTTTTCTGTGAAAATATTCATTATCTATCTAAATAAAGGATGAATCTATAATTTTTAGATATGGTATAGTAGATTAAACAAGGACGCAAGTAAAAGTGGTCTTATTTAAATTATATTTGCTATAGATTTCATGCTGTGAGTCAAACAGAAATGCTGTATTATTTTTCCATTAATATTAAAGAACCAAAATTGACATTAAATCTTATAATGCAGTTTGCAGATTCAAATCCTAGCTGGTTCTGATCATACAACAAACTCAGCTGAACAGCCTTGCTTTAAAGTTTTTTTATGAGGTACATTTTCAGAAAAATAATACAGAAGGTAATTTTGAGAAGCTCACATTTTTAAATAAGCTACTGAGAGGAATTAATCTTATTGCATCTCTTTAGAGCAGTTTTTCTAACATCCCCATCATTGCAAGCAAATTGGGAGACACCAAAGTGAGAATTTATTTATATGTTGAGTATTAAGAACCAGGCATTCCTTGTTTAAATAATTCTTTCAGATTCTAGGGTTAGTGGTTGATTGCTTGTGATTGATAAACTAACTTGTTTTTACTTGGCGAAATAACCCAAAAGCAGGACATACAGCAATTTAAAATAAGCTTGAGGTAAGGCAGTTTGTGAGAACAAACTAGAATTTGCTGAAATTTAATGTTAAAAACATTTTTTAATTTAAATTAAACATTCATTTGTCTGTTCATTTGTTTCAAAAATCCTGAATCTGCATTCAAGAGGCAAAGCTATAATGATAAAAAAAAATGACTACTGATTTTTTTTCCACCTTACTTTTTCAGGATTCTGTAGAACAGTGGTCCCCAACCTTTTTTATACCAGGGACCAGTTTCACGCAGAAACACTTTTTCAAGGACCGGCAAAATCAATTCTTCCCCATAGGTAAACGGGCTTCTTTACTATTTCTTTTCTAAAAACATATTTTTATTATATATTATTTGTTCTATATGTAAATGGGTGACTCCAATCTACAAATCTGATTGGCCGAAAAACTAAGCATTGGATGGTTCATAGGAACCAATCCAAAGAGCTGCTGAAGGTGGCAAATTTAAGGAAATGCCATAGGCTACAAGCAGGCAGGCCAGCCCTGTATAAAAGGCTTGGCCTCGGCTGCAGCCAAATATTCCTGTTAGGACTGAGTGTAAAATAAAGTCCTTTGTTGTTGTGAACCCGGTTCTCACCTCATGTGTTTTCTGAACAAACACTGGCAATGAGGAATGGGATCGTCCTGAACGCGAAACCTGCACTGCGGTGATAAGAAAGCTCAGACGCCAGCGAGAGACCCTGGAAACAACGCACCAGCCCGCACCCTTACAATCCTAACGAAGAGGATTGGGAGTCATATGACAGACCGATTTCCAAATGTATTGTGAGAGCAATGAAATGGAAGACATTTCAGAGCAACGCAAGCGAGCTGTGTTCCTAACCTCACTGCGGACCAATGGTTGTTCAAGTTTGGCAAAGGCCTGTGAAGCCCTGAGAACGTTAAAAAACTAACATGGCAGAATTGCAACCAGAATTCTCAAAGCACACTACGCTCCGGTGGTGTCAAATCTTAATAAAGCGACAACGAATTTTACGGCAGAGACCAGAGAGAGGGAGAGACCGTCCCGTCTCGATTTCCCGTTGCTGTTTGAGGCAAATAGGGGGTGAGTGTGATTTCCTCAACATCGATGAAGCAATGGAGGGATCGCGTGGGTATTGGGCTAAGAGACCTAATGCACCAGAGTAAATTCACTCAACAAGCCCAACATCACGTACAGAAGCCATTGCGGAAGCCACGGCCGCCCGAAGCCGCGAAGAAATCGGCAGGTCACAATGAAGAAGATGAATCACACACAGCTGAAGAAACAACCCCAGCCAAAGACAGAAAGCAGCCTACCACCACCTCTCACTACGAAGAGTCGGGAGAGGCCAATCGAGTCGAGCGAAGAAGATGACGAGATCCACCGTTTATTCGCAAACAGAAAAGAGCGACGAAAGAAGGAATTGGCGGGAATGCGCCGGCTGTGGAGGAATACCATGCCGAGCGCGAATGCAGATTTTCTCGATGCTCATCTGCAGGCATTGCTCAAGAAACGACGGGCATGATCGAAAGGTCTGCAGAAACAAGAAAAAGCTATAGCCCTATGAGACCGCCGGAAATTCCCCAATACAAGCTAGCCTAAACGAGCTGAGAAAAAATGGCAACAAGAGAAACGAGCCAAATACACACCAAATGTCACTATGAGAGCGCTCAGACGGAAGATGGGAAGAAGGTTAAGTTACTGTCAAAATCGAAGGAAGCCTAAAGATGGAAGTGGGTCGGGGTCCTTCCTTTCTATGGTATCGTGGGGACACAATAAAACAGCTAGTCCCAGACATCAAAACCAAAGATTACAAATAGCAACACTCGTAATCCTTCACAAGACTTACCAGGAAACCGAATCCCTGTAGTCAGCATGGGACATTTTCGGTGTCACCTGATGAGAAAACACACATCAAAATGTGCTCTTTGGCAATGTTACATAAACTGGGTCGACGCTGACTAAAGTCAGACCGGCACACTGAAGGAAGACGATGCTGTCGAATAGGACTATCGACGCAGCATCACCATTGGCGACTGGGAATACCGGATCACTAGAGTGCTTGACACAACCGTTTGTGAACCTAAAGACCTCATGCACGAACTGAAATTCCAGGACGTTTTTGACGGCTCACTTGGCAAGTATCGGGGAAATCACATTTCTTTTTAGTCTAGACCCGCAAATACCCCAGCACAGAAAAGGAATAAGCCAGGCGAGTATTCACCATTTGCAACTTCAATCAGCAAAGTAATAGAGGAACAGCTGAGCATCACTAACTAGCCTAGGAGGAGTGCTTACAGAGACAGCTGTGAGACCATGAAGATGAGGAATACTATTAGTTCACTATTGTGCATCTTACTGTCAGTAAAACAACTGAGACGGGTCCATTTTAGACCTTGTGGTTGACTATAAGGCTGACCCTGAATCCGCAGGCATGTGAACAACACAAGCGAGGTGAGCGGTTGCCAGTGAGTCGATGGTCTATGTATGCTTCTCTACACTTTGAGGAAACTGGTCGACAAGGACTTTTGTGTGAGCTCATATATGACTGATCTTGAGTTACACGATAGCCTAATAACTTAACCTCCCAGTGGAGGCCACAGAACAGTGCAGAGAAGGCACAGACTATCAGAATCATCACTAAGCCATAGGCGACACATTTCAAACTTTTTCCACCTGACTCGCAGTATACAGGACTTCATGTGAGATAAGCGTGGCTGCCCAGGCGTTTTCCAATTTGATGGGCCTCCAAATGATTACGGATCCGTCTATGACATCCTCCTAATCTCGCAGTGGAACCATCTAAGAACACAGTTCAATTCTCTGAAGACGCTACAGTTTAACAGCAAAAATTAGGAATACTGGACTCAAAGCAATAAATCAAAATTAGAGGAAATGCTTGACCTTAATGTAAAAGAATAAAAGCGACTCCCTCGAATAGCTCAGTCTGGGCTATTCAATAGGACAGAGAGGGTATCCACCTCCACAGACATAAAAGTGTAAAGCAATCAGTAGATAGCACGGCTGAACCAAGATACAAAACCGAAACACAATTAGCATTATTTCTAGTTCACTGCCAAAACTAAGCACATAATACTAAACCATGTTGCACCGTTGTGCATATAGAACTAAAAAGTGCGAAGACTCTTGCACTTCGGTTCTTAAGAAGAAGAAAAAGCACTTGGCTGGGTACCAACAAATTGGATATTCAAAAGCGAAGTTGACTGGCTAACATCAACAAACCTCGATGTTCTCAATCCTCTTAGACAATTCACGCAATGCTTCGTCCATTAAGTAGGACTCTGCGACGCCTCACAATACTTGGCTTTAAGAGGGCGTGCCGACAATTTTTCTATAGAGAAATCACCTTTTCGGCATATTTTCTAATTATCCTAAAAAGCGAAATGTTACCCACTTTTTTTGATCATCGTCTGCTGAATCGCACACCATAGCATATCCTGCTGGCAGTAAAGCTTACGGTACTAGGCTATGTTCCTGAGACTTTGCAAATCATATACGTCACAAACCAGTAGGGTAGAAGGATTTTTGACCGCGTGGAAACAGGAGTCAACGTCACCTACAAAGTCTGGGGTAAAACCCGCACGAGAGATACTAGTTGGGCAGTATGTTTCCCTAGCATCGTCCTGAATTCTTGTATTTTTCAGCATCTTTTGGCACAGAACAGCCAACATTATTCTGTTCCGAAAACTGAAATTATGATGTCAACGAAGCTGGACAGTGCTCACCCAATTGATACGATCGCGTTAAGAAGATATGTTCCAATAGCAGCACACCTTTACTCAGAGACACCAACACGATGAAGACGCTCGGCATCAGCGATGACAACACTACAAACTCTCTAGAGACTGTGCCATTTCCGAATCTTTAATCCTTTCAGCTTATGATGTCGCCAGAGCCAACCACGAAAGACTCAACTGACTGCCCGCGTTCTCAGCTGGGTAGGTTTAAAGGCTGGCCGGAGAACCAGAAAAACTGAGACTTTTAAACCTTTCGCGGTCCAGACAGACTGATACTTTCATCCAAAAAGGGTGTTTTGTTGTGGGGTGATCGGGTGGTCCATTCCACCAAATACAACCCAGGGAACTTAGGTTGTTACATGAAGGCCCCGGGAATAGTTAAGTAAGCCTTTGCCAGAATTATGTGTGGTGTTCCGGTATTGATAAGGACATAGAGTATTGGGTAAGCTCGTGCAACAAATGCAAGAGAATTAGACCGATCCCACACAAAAGCACGCCGATTCAGGACTGGAAACCCCTCGGGGACACTTGGCAAGAATTCACATTGACTTCAGCGGGTCCTAGCCAAGGGACATACCTTTCTGATTGTTCGTTGGAGCCTACTCTAATTGGCTTGAAGTAAAAGTTTATGCCATCAACGACAACAGAAACTGTAATTAAAAACATCGGACAGACCTTTTTGCACCATGGTCCTTCTGGACTTCTTGCTCCGATAATGGGGCCACAGCTAAACCAGCATACAATTTGGAGCAATACCTAGCCCTCCTAGCATAAAGACATGCTAAGCCACGCTGAGCCCCACCGGTGTGAACGGCAGGGCTGAGAGAATGGTCGGTTTACTAAGGAAGGTTTAGAAAGAATGGACGCCGAAGATGTCCAACAGAAATAAAACCGGTTTGCTCACACTCCAGCACATACACGCCCGTACCGTAACCAACAAGTCCCCAGCAGAATTACTTATGGGGCCGAAAGTTAAGATCACACCTTGATAGGTACACCCAAATTTTACTCAGAAAACCCCCTTGACTCTCTACTAGGTTTAGACATCTCGAAATAGCGATTTGGTATATACGCTAAAGAATTTCACCCGGAAACTGTTATGGCTACCAGACAGATTACTCAAATCACAGGCCACCAAAATCCTACTGTTTAACAGTAGAGGATGGCAGGGAAATGAAAGCGGCCCTTAGGACCTTAGTTCAATCACAATTATAGAAAAGAACGCACAGACATACAACCAATTCGCTCGACAGAGACACTGACGAATTTTTGCAAAGCCACGTCGGCGCGGAAAGGCTGAGAAAGTAAATAAAGAACGTTTTAAAAACCAATGCCAATGAAAACATATAATCAAAAAGGCAAAATTAAAAGACTCACTGTTTGGAGAGACTTGCGTGAAGAGCCCCATGGAGGGGCCAGCCACGCCAGTCTGACCTGCCCGGAGGAACGGGAGGGACGGCAAAACCGCGGCCAACGCAACTCAGGCGGGTAAATGGCCTGACTCACCCTTCCAGAGCGGTTTTCCAGGGAGAAGGAGAAGACACAGCAGCCACATCCGAACCGTCGAAGTCTTCGCTAAGACATGAACCACGCAAGTACAGTTGAGTCGCGGAAAGCCCACTACCTGGAGACTTTCGTAACCACCGTAGGACTGAACTAAGAGGGAGGGGTGTTCCTTATATGTAAATGGTGACTCCAAATCTACAAATCTATTGGCGCAAGAAAACTAAGCATTGGATTGGGTTCACTAGGAACCAATCCAAAGAGCTGCTGAAAGGCGCAATTTAAGGAAATGCCATAAGGCTACCAAGCAGCGCAGGCCAGCCTGTAATAAAAGGCTGGCCTCGGCTGCAGCCAAATGTTCCTGTTACTGACTGAGTGTAAATAAAGCCTTTGTTGTTGGAACCCGGTCTACCTCGTGTGTTTTCCGAACAAAACAATTTTAATCACGATTATTCATTCTTTGTGGCCCGGTACAAAATGATCCATGTACCGGCACCGGTCCAGGGCCCAGTGGTTGGGGACCCCTGCTGTAGAACATAGCTGTAAAACTCTGCTCTAATTTCTGCACCGGCTCTTAATTTCTTAGACTATAGGTTTTTCTTTCTTTAGGAGCTCAAATTCTCAAAGGAGATTTTGCAGAAGGGAGTAAGGGTTCAGAATATTCTTTGCTTGTCTTTCATTAAGTTAATATATTTAGGTTGTAAGTCATTGCTTGTCATTCTAAATGTATCATATGACTTATGTAATCAAATTTCTGAAATTATTGGAATTATTTTGTCACATATTTGCTGTAACCTAATGCAGAGCTCATTCACACTTTGAACTTGTTTTGATGTTTGGTGTAGTTATTTTTTTTTTTTTGTTTTTTTATACTGCCATCACTATATTTTAAATAACTCAAGATGGCAAACCTATTTAAAACCTATTTAAAACCTTTCATCTTCCTACTTTCCTCAAAAAAAGGTAGTTTGCTGAAGTATCTGCTAGTTTTTTTAGTTTATGAAAACTCTGTGTAGGGAAAAGTGGGGAACAATCAGGAATTGTCTTAATAAAATTATATAAAAATAATTTGTAATTTGTCTAGAGATTCTAAAAATATGGTATTTTCTTTTGGTATTCTGAGCGTATAGTATTCCTTATACTTTTTCTTGGTGAGATATAGACAAGGTTATGCTGGATTGTAAGACAATCTTTAGAGTAGGGAACCTGACATTCACAAAATAGTGTGAGCATGCTTGGAGTATAGGTGGGCTTTGGCTAAGATATTCTGGCCAAAATGTGCTAAAGCCATTGTTACCATTACAATGATAAAGAATAGTATGCTGTGGACTGTTTAGCAAATGATTCAAAGTATTATGGTAAGAATATATGATGATCCATAATGTGCTTATGGATAACTATGTAAATAATGTCTATGTGCTGATTAGGAGCAGTAATGTGTATATGTTGTTTTAAAAGCAAATGTTGCTCTATTGTTGGCTGAAAATTGAAATGTTGTGCAATGAATGAGGCAGTGAAAAAAACTAANATCTGAAAATTAATATATTGAGACCAAGATATTTGTCTCTGTTGTGTTTGAAGAAGGAAATTTAATCCTTCAGAGAAAATAAATTGAAAGGGATGGGTCAAAAGGAAAACTGAGCAGACTGAACTGTGCTTATGGAGCTGATGAGAAAAGAAGGGATGATAAAAGAGAAGTGAGAAATTTGAAAAAGGAAAAGAAATATATGAAGTGGTGTCTGAATATGATGGCTTGTAAGATGAGAAAGATATATAATAAATTATATTGGTATAAAATAGTTTTGGCTATTTTCCCTTTTTTTCTTTATCTCATTGCTATTATTTCTTTGGTTTAGTCTTACTTATTCCTTATTTCTTTTTGTGAAGTCTACATTACAACATATCCAAGAAGCGAATAGCATCTGGTTTAAGGTATGTGCAGTGTTTCCTCAAGATAGATTGTGAGGATGGAAGATAAGAGAAATTGAAATGATTAGTCTTGTATAATCATGTTGGTTGAAGAGATACATTCATTGTAAATCATTCAAGAGCTTAAACAAGAGAAGAATAATTGCAAAACTAATGTTTGGTAGAACCTTGTACAAGCAAATCCAGAAGTAAGTCTTACAAAGGCATTTTTTAATATAAGTATTGTATAAGATATCAACTCTTCCATGGATCCTTGCATCCATATAGCTGGAAGAAACCCCCCCCCCAAAAAAAAGCTTGTAATTTTTACCGACTCAGTATTATGTCTCAGTCTATATTATTTCTTTGCTTTTCAAGGTTTCTGTTGTGTAATATGGTGATAAAATTCTTCATGAATCCTGCTCAAGGAATAAAACATATTAGTGTGACAAATTAACCATAATTTAGCAATTTTTAGCAGCTTGTTTCAAATATATTTCTCATTTTTTGTTGAAGTGCTATTATATTTTATTTTTCTTAGTTGTTTTTTGGACAATAGCTAATAATCACTCTATTTGTCCATGCCTACTTGCAGTAGCATGCATTCTCAAATACTTTATTAATTGTATTTCCATTGTATGAAACAGTATGTTTCATTGTGGTATTATTATCAGATGAATTTGTTTATTCCTTTGGTTGATTTCTAAAGATTAAGATAGCAATAGCATTCAGACTGCAATGCTGCTTCACAGTGCTTTACAGCCCTCTCTCTCTTTCTTTTAAATACATTTTTATTTTTATTTCTACAAACATTATTGTGTGAACAGTGTGGTTCCAGGCTATTTTACATTTTAACAACAAATATGACAATAGTTTCATATTGGTACTATTAGCTTTCTTATCTAGTTTGATATTAATACATATTATCACTTTTTAACATCCAATGTTCCCATTTGGGATGCTGCAACCTCCAATTGGCCCCCCTCATCAACCAGCCTTTATGCATTCCCTCAGGCTGTGGATTCTAATCTGGTCACTGGTAGGTCCAATGCCAGTGGATGCCAGCACCGGTTGCACCACCTGGTTCGGGACCACCATGGGGCCAATTCACAGCAACAATCCCAGCAGAGCAATGGGGTCAGATTCAGCAGCAGGCTGCAGCCACCCCTCCTTTTCCAGCACAGCAACCAGTTCAGCGGATGGCCCCTATTCAGCAGCCAACAGCAGCGGCACAGCAGATTCCAGCTCTGCCACCCCCCCCCTCTGCTGCCCCTTGCTGCACCCCTGCAGGACCTCCTCCTGCTGTCCTCAGCAGCACCCCAGCAGATTCCAGCTCACCCGGCAGTCACCATGGCAATTCCACCAGTAAGACCAGTGCTATCAAGGTTTAGAGCAACATTTGATTTCCTTATTTATTTCCTCAGCCGAATCTGAGCACATATAGATCAATATGGAGACCAATATGAAACAGTGCGTGACTTAGTTTCTGCAATTACCAATAGCATGAATGAAGGAGAGGCTTCCACCTGAATACAGTTAAACAATGAGAGAGCAGTGGAGCTAAACAATGCAGATGGGTTTGTTGAGCTGCTCTGGGCTAGATTTGAAGACCCCCAATAGAGTAGGTGAAAATGAAGACAAAATAAAGGAGATAAAGCAAGGTAATCAACCCATAAAAAACTTTGTCTGGGACTTTAGGGACCTCATGCATTGGCCTGACAGAATACTTCTGCACTATTTTCAAGAAGCCATTGATCCAGAAGTCAGAAAAGCTTGTGGCATCCAAGGGGTACCAGAGCGACTACAAGACTGGTATGCCATGTCCATTGTTCTGGATAGAGAAATTCACCTACACCAAAAACCTCCCACTGTGAGGCCCCCTAGGAGAACTTTGGCCAGGCGTCTTCTGATTAAACTTGCTGAAGTTGCTCCTGCCCAATCTACAGTAATTATCAAATTCTACCATTGTGGTCAAGCTGGTCATCGGGCTTTCAAAAGTCTGGCCCCTGCACTAATCCCACAACCAAGGTCCAGTACAGCTGCCAGAGGCAGGAGAGCTCCATGGAAGCCCCAGACACCAGTCAGTTTCCAGAGAAGCTGTAGGGCTTCCCCTCCCCACAAAAGAAAGCGAAGAACCTCTGAACAAAGAAACCTTTTCCAGAAAGGCAAAAAAGAGGACCCCATGATGAGTGCAGCAATCACCCCTTTTACAATCAAAATGAAGTTGGTGGTGCCTGGGACTGGAGAGTTTTGGGAGTTAGAAGCAGTAATAGATACAGGTGTCTAATTGGGCTCCCTATCGTTGAACAATTAGGGATCAAGACTAGAACCCTAAAATGCCCCATTTTGGAGGAGCTCCCACCAGATTACAGAACTGATCAGATTAGAACTGGGAAGGCATCGTGAATTCATATGATTTTTAGTAGTTCCAAAAATGTCAGAACCTGTTATATTGGGACTTGCTTGACTAGACAAATGGGCCCCACATCATTAAATGTAAAGATGGGTACCGGAAAATCATAATTGACTATCCCCAGTCCCTCCTAAAAAAAGACTGCCAACCAATAGGGCCCCGCAGCTACCGCTTCAGACTCTCCTCCAGGCAAACCCCAGTTTCCTAACCTCTCCCCCCCCCTTATCAAGCCATTGATTGTGCCATCGAATTAGAACCTGGGACAAAGCTGCCCAAACCAAAGATATATTCCATGACACCAACCAAGATGACTGTTGAAGAAATACATTGATACCAATTTAGCCAGAGGGTTCATCAAACCAGCAAAGTCTAGGTTGGCAGCTCCAGTATTACTAAAAGAGAAGATGGTGCTTTCAGATTATGCGTGGATTTTTGGGGTGTGAATGGGGTGTGCATACAAAACATGTAACCCCTCCCCTTAATGAAGGACTTAACTGAATCACCTGTCCAAAGGCAAAATTTTTAGCAAGCTAGATCTGAGAGAAATCTACTACCAAGTCTGCATAAAGGAGGGAGATGAGTGGAAAATGGTGTTTAACTGCCCTCTGGAGTGTTTTCAGTTCCAAATCATGCCTTTCAGACTCCAAGGGCTCCCCGCTGTATTTATGCAGCTGATCAATGAAGTGTTACATGCTCATTTGTACAAAGGGGACCTTGTTTATTTGGATGACATTCTTATATTCAATGAGACCTTAGAAGAATTTGTCAAATTAGTCAGGCAAGTACTAAAGAAACATTTAGCTGCCAAGCTATACACAAAGCTGTCAAAATATGAATTCCATAAGGAGTCTTTGGGCCAAATTCCAGTTGAGGCATTGCAGCAGAGTGGGGAGAGAAGAGCAAGCTCTGCTCTTGCATCCCCAAACTGCGTGTTCGGAGGCCCCAGCAGGGGGCACATAGACTCTGGAGGGGGAGATGATTGTGTGAAGATAGGAGAAGTTTGGCGGAAGCAGTGGTTGACAGCTTTGAGGGAGACCCATTTGCTGCGACGCCTTAACCCAGTGAGGAAGATATCAGAGCAAGAACAGCACTCTTGGCTTCAATCGATAGATCGGATTGGAAAGTGAAGAAAGTGGAAAGTGAAAGTCGAGAGAAATGGCAGAGAGAGATGGCAGAACTGTGAGTCTTATAAAAGTGGACAGAAGTCCAAATGGAAACAGCGATCCGGTGGTGAAAACAAGGAACTTTTAAGATAAGGTCGGAGCTGACTTATTTGATTAAAGACTAATGGTGTTTTGAACTTGTTCTGATAAATGTGGAGTTGATTTGGACTATTTAGGAATTTGGAGTTTAATTTGACAGATTTGTGGTTTGTAAAGGAAGAAAAATGGTGGAAAAAGTAAAACAGATTGAGTGTAAGAACAGAAGTGACATATCGAGACTATACAGAAAGAAAAGAAGCTGATGCAACAGACTGTGACTAAACAAAACATAAATGGACAGGGAAAGTAAAGTAATTGCACAATATTAGACCTTTCTCTGTAGAGCATAATAATTGAAATAATACTTTGATTAAGGTTTGATTGAACAGATTAGGAACTTAAAAATTGTATGTCAGAAACCTAAAAATCTAAATGATAAAATATGAAACTGTGAGAAGATTGATGAAATATTACTTTGATGATTACTGATTGATTATTAATAACTAATGAAATAAGTAAGGTTTTATATATATGTAAGAAATAGAATCTAGATTTGTTCAACTTAATATTTTAATATTTATTATCTGTTTAAAAGAAACTGAATCCTAAAACTAAGGATAAAGAATATAGTTGACATATTGTAATATAGTAACATAACATAGTTGTTTAAGAATAAGTTATAGCAATTATATCTTAGGCTATTCTATTATATTACTCTTTTCTTTCCCTTTTTACTTTAATATGATCCCTCCTGACCTCCCTCTTGCCTTTTCCCTTCTTTCCCTTCTAGAATATTGGTGATTCAGTTAATTATAGACCTTATATAAGATTGAATTAATTTTGAATAATATATATTATAAGTTGGAGAGGTACAAAGATACATTTTAAAGGAAATGATTGAATAGAATTGACAACAAAAGGGAAATTAAATAGTGAATAGTAAAGTGGGAACATATCTACAACAAATTTAGGAACATGACTAGTAGTACAACAATGATTCTGAAAGGGAAAAAACCAATCTCTGGCTATCGCATCCCCAGCTGGCCAAAAAACAATAGAAAGAATGTTGAACATGGAAAAAACAAGCAACTGTGATAACATGCAGACAGTGCAAGCAACATTAACAGCCATCCAGGAAACAATGCTTAAAATGCAGGAGACAATGGTTAACAATCATACTGATATGAAGACAGAAATTGGAGAAATGAAGGGTAAGATTCAAAATCTGGATGAGAAGATTGGAACAATCCAACAGGCAATAGAAAAGAATGAACAAAAAAATAAGGAGCATAGAAACCAAAGCTGAACAAACAGATAAAAGACTGGAGGGGATGGACAGGAAAGTAACAGAAATGAACAGAGATTTAGAGGACTCCATCATCCATCTCAAAATAGATCATGCAGCACTCTATCAGAGGTTCCAAAATTTATTGGAATCCAAAGACAAAGATCTGGGAGCCATAATGTCCTATCTGATAGCAGAGGCATTGCAAAGGGATCAACAGGAAATGGTGAAAGAATTGCATGAAGTCTTTTGAATCTACACAAACTATGCCAGACGGAATAAACTCCCAAGGGAGGTCCACATTAGGTTCGCCAGGAAAAATGTAAGAGATATTGTGTATAGAATCACAAAAGACATGTGCCGATGGTTTATAAAGAAAAAAAGATCATGATCTTGAAACAAATCCCGAGGCAGGTGAGAGAGCTGAGGAAGGACTATAGATCTGTGGCGATATTCCTGAATAAACGAAATATCTGGTTCCAATGGTTGGTTCCAAAAGGAATGCTGGTGATGTAACAATAAAGAAGGATAAAAATTGACAGCATTGAAAAAGGGCAACAATTCTCCGACCAGCTGATAAAAATAGAAGAAGGGAGTAGTAGGGAGTAGTCGGAAAGCAAGAGTCAGGAGGATCAACAAGAAGACCAACAACAGGAATACAAGAAGCAGATCAAGAAGAGAGGCAAAGAAAAGAAAGAATACTCAAGGAGAGAAGGACTAAGAACAAG
The DNA here is from genome assembly GCA_004320025.1 of Laticauda laticaudata. Taxonomy (NCBI): domain Eukaryota; kingdom Metazoa; phylum Chordata; class Lepidosauria; order Squamata; family Elapidae; genus Laticauda; species Laticauda laticaudata. The sequence continues at coordinate 27,441 of BHFT01029878.1, read as the reverse complement.
ACAGCAAAGAGAAGCAAGAACCAACAGAAGATATGGATTAAACTCCCAGATTAGGAGGAAAGAAATACTAAGTAAAGCAAAATGTTGACATTATATACCTACAGGAGGTACGTATTCAAAAACAACATAGAAAATAACTAGAATACCTCAAGTTAGGAGTACTATTCACAGCATTGGCATATCAAAAGAAAAGGGGGGTTGCAATTTATGTAAAAAAAAGGGATAAAAGCAAAAAAAAATAACGCAGATGAGCAAGACAGAATTTTAATGATACAAATTAACTTATATCAAAAACAATTGCTATTGGTGGGGATATATGCCCCTAACAAAAATCAGAAGAAATTCTATAAGAGATTATATGATAAAATAATTAGCATAGGTGAAGAAAATATTTGTTTAATATGGGATTTTAATGCCATTGTTGATGTTAAAAAAGATTATATCAGTACGGAAGAGACAGAAGAAAAAAAAAAGAGAATTCTACTGATACCCTTTTTTGATCTAATGCAAGTGATTAATTTGGAAGGTATTTGGAGGAAGAGAAATCCAAATGAGAAGAAATTTACATTTTATTATAGTCCACAAAAATCTTGGTCTAGAATTGATATTGTATTTTACTTCACTAAGATATTAGTGAAATAAAAATAATGCCCAGTGTATGGGCCAATCATAGTCCAGTAAAAATTATATGGAAAGGACAGAACAAAAAGAAAAGAAGATGGATACTACACCCATAAATAACAAAAGAAAAAGAATACATGCAAAGAATTAAAGATGAATTAGGAATATTTTTTAAGGTTAATCTAAAGCAGCATACCACCTTACAAAATTTATGGGACACCACAAAGGTCTTCATGAGAGGTATATCAATAGCTTATATAGCTAAGAAAAATAAAGAAAAAATGGAAGAAATAGAAAGAATTACAAGAAAGAATTAAAAATTTTGAATATGAGCTCCAAAAATATCCAAAAAATATGGAAGCTAAGAAAGAAATAGGGATTAGACATGAACTAAATTTGATAGACATTGACCAAAATGCACATAACTTTAAAACTCTTAAACACAATTATTTTGAATCAGCAAATAAACCAGAAAGGTGGTTGTTCCATGGAAAAAGAGAAAAGATTGATTCAGCAACTTAAAGATGAGGAAGAGACAGTATATTATCAGATGGAGGAGAAAAAGAATTGTGCAAAGGTTTTTTGGCGAGCTTTATAAACAAGAAGAAGTTATGGAAGAAAACATCAGACACTATTTGGAGGGAAACGGTCTGAGCCCAATCTCTGAAGAAAACAGAGAAACACTTAACAAAGAAATAACATTAATAGGGTTACAAAAGGCAGTACAAAAACAAAAATAATAATAAAACACCAGGTCCAGATGGTTTACCAGGCAAACTATATAAAAACTTATCTGAAATATTTGAACCAATACTATTGGAACTATACAACGAGGCATTAACACACGCTAGACTTTTGAGGTCCTGGTTCAAAGCATACATCTCTTTAATTGCAAAAGATGGTACCAATCAACAATTAATTGCAAACTATAGGCCAATTTCATTGCTAAATACTGACTATAAGATATTTATGACAATATTGGCAGAAAGAATGAAACCAATTCTGAGTGAATTCATACATACAGACCAGAATGGTTTCCTGCCAAATAGACAAATTAAAAACAATATTAGAACAGTACTAAATTGGATCAAATATTATGAAGCCCACCCAGAAAAAGAGGCAGCTTTAATCTTCCTAGACACGCAAAAAGCATTTGACAATCTTAATTAGAAATTCATGCTATATCAAATTAAAAAGCTAAATTTCGGTACTAATATAGAAAAAACATTACAAGAAATATGCTCAAATCAGAAAGCGAGGAGCTGCTAAATGGAGATCACACGGAAGACTTCAAAATCGCAAAAGGAGTGAGACAAGGGTGTCCACTATTGCCTCTGCTATTTATCTTGTCTTTAGAAGTGTTGCTAGCCACAACCAGACAAAACCCAGAGATTCAAGGAATTAAAATTAGAAATGAGTTCAAGCATTTGCTGACGATTTGGTATTTATAGTAGAAGATCCAATGAATTTGAGACCAATATTGTTGCAACAAATAGAAAAATTTGGGGAAGTGGCAGGTTTTAAAATAAACAAAAATAAAACTAAGATGATAGTCAAAAATTGTGTAACAAAACAGAAAGTAAAATTAGAAAATACAATAGGACTGCAAATAGTAAAAAAAGGTGAAATACCTGGGAATTTGGTTGTCACCCAGATGTTCGTCACTAAAAGAGGATAATCATATTAAATCGATTAAACAAATTAGGAAAGAATTGGAATTATGGACCAAATTGAAACTATCTCTATTAGGAAGAATAGCCATGTTGAAAATGAATACACTACCAAAATTAATATATTTATTTCAAATGATCTCAATTAAGTTAGGGAAATCTCTCTTTATAGAATTAAATAAAATGACATCTAAATTTGTCTGGTTGGGCAAAAAGCCATGCATTAAGATGAAACTATTACAAGATAATAAGAGCAGAGGCGGTTTTGGACTACCAGAATGGGAACTCTACTATCAGGTAGTGGTGCTGAGTTGGATTAAGGATTGGGTTAAATTAAAAGATAAGATATTAACATTAGAAGGACATGATCTCCTGATAGGTTGGCAGGCATTTTTGTGGGAAAACAAAAGCAAAGTGCATACCTATTTTAATCAGCATTTAATAAGAGATTCATTGATCACAGCCTGGAAAAAAAATTAAAGGTAAGCATTACATGGAAATCCCACGATGGCTGTCAACCATGGAAGCTATAATTCATCCAAATAGATTAGACTTAAGGAAAATGGTAAGTTATGAAGAATTGTTAGATAGTCAAGGGAAATTAAAATCAAATCAAGAAATAAAAGAAAATAGAATTATAATTGATTGGTGGCCATATTTGCAAATCCAAAATAAATATAAAAAAAACCCAAAAGATTTTGGTTTTGATAAAGGGCAGAACCAATTAGATAAAATATTAATGGGATTGGAACCAAACTTATAAATAAAATATAAAATATTTATTAGATTTCAAAATGGAAGAGGAAACAGTCAAGGGTACAATGATTGCATGGGCACAGAATTTTGGATATATTATAGAATTAGAGGAATGGGAGAAAATATGGAACGTAAATTATAGGTTAACAGTATCTGCAGCATACAAAGAAAATATGTATAAAATGTTTCATAGATGGTACTTAGCTCCAATGAGATTGGCAAAAATCTACCCCAACATAAGCCCTAAATGTTGGAAATGTAGAAAAGTTGGTACATTTTACCACATGTGGTGGTTATGCCCCGAGACCAAGACATTTTGGATCCAAATCAAAAATTGGTTACAAGAAATTACTGGGTTGATTGAGCTCATACCGGAAATCTTCCTTCTTGGAATCATCAAGGATAAACTACCAAAAGAGGTAAAATATTTATTATTACACATTACAACGGCCACCAGAATAGCCTTTAAGCAGGTATGGAAAACACCAAATATTCCCAACAAAGAATTGATAATACCTAAAATAATGGAAAGTGCTGAGATGAATTATTTAATATTAGTTAAATATGTAAATAATGTCTATGTGCTGGTTAGGAGCAGTAATGTGTATATGTTGTTTTAAAAGCAAATGTTGCTCTATTGTTGGCTGAAAATTGAAATGTTGTGCAATGAATGAGGCAGTGAAAAAAACTAATCTGAAAATTAATATATTAAGACCAAGATTATTTTATATTAGTTAAATGTAATGTAATGTATTATGATATATAATTTAAGAACTTGTATAGATGCCAAGAATGCTGTTGGAGTTGAGATATTTATGATGTAATAAAAAAACTTAATAAAAATATATTTTTTTAAAAAAGAGTCTTTGGACTACCTGAACTACTGAGTATCAAATCAGGGGATTGAGATGGACTCAGGAAATGTGAAGGTGGTCTAGACTGGCAGCACCCAAAGATACATAAACAACTTCAAAGCTTCCTGAATTTAGCAAATTTTTATAGACAATTCATCCCTTCATTTGCTGAGGTTTCCCTCCCTTTTACAGAGTTACTAAAAATTGGGCCTTCCCCGACCAAACCAAAACCTAATCAACTCCCACTTGGACAATGAATTGTTAAAAATCTTTTGAAACTTTAAAGCACTTTTTTGCAGTGGAACCTATCCTCCAACATCCAGATCTAACCAAGCCTTTTGTTTGTCCAAGCCAATGCCAGTGATGTGGCTGTTGCAGCAGTACGACTTCAAAAGAATTCTCAAGACCAACTGATGCCTTGTGCTTATGTGTCAAAAAAGTTGACTGACACAGAACGTAGGTGGGCAGTTTGGGAAAAGAGACTTTTGCCATGAGATGGGCTTTACTATCTTGGAGGCATTCCCTGGAGGGAATTACGGAGCCTTTCGAGGTATGGACTGATCACAAAAACCTTGAGGCTCTGAAGACTCTCAAAAGCTTTCCCCCAAAGAAGTTCACTGGGCTCCATATTTAAGAGATTCATTTTTAAAATGAAATACATCCTGGGGGGAAGCTTATTGGTGGATGTCCCAATTTAACAGTCGCCAGGAGAAAGTAGTGCAAAGTATATCGGAAACCCAACCCATCAACCAAGTGACCACCAGAGGCCATGCCCAATGCAGTTCTAGAACAAACTGACAACAGATTTGAAAGCAGCACTCTTAAACGTTCCATGTTTTGCTGAAAATCAAACTGATTTATGTACCCAATACCCTGAGATTGATGGTACTAAAACGCAGCCATGACTCCTGGTTGGGAGGGCCCTTAGGGTTTCTTAAAACCCTACATTTAGTCAGAAGATAATTCTGGTGGCTAAAAATGAAGAGTGATGTTGAGGACTATGTAAAAAGCTGTTCAATTTGTGCCACAATGAAACATAGAAGTGGGTCTTCTCCAACAAGTAGCTGAACAGAGAAAGCTGTGGGAAGAAATCACAATGGACTTTATTGTGGAATTACCAGAAAGTGGAGGAACTGCAGTAATTTGGACTATCATTGATTTGTTTTCCAAGCAAGCCCACTTTACAGTGTATAATGGATTATCTTTAGCTAAAAAACTGGCAAAACTGTTTGTGAAGCGTATTTACCGGCTCCATGGAGTGCCGCATCAAATGATCTCAGACCAAGGTGTGCAGTTTGCCACTAAATTCTGAAGGGAGTCATCCCAAGGACCTCCGTGTTTCATCCTCCTTGTAACGGGGCCACTGAATGAGTGAACACGATAGTGAAACAGTACATTAGATGTTATATAAATTATCAACAAGAAAACTGGGCGGATCTATTGTCGTTTGCAGAAGTGGCTTATAATAATGCAACTCACAGCAGCACTGGCTTGACTCCTTTCCAAATCACTACCAGCATGGACTTTGTTTCTATGCCTGAGTTACCTAGAGAATCCCCAACGTTCATGTCCTTAGCGGATTGGATGAAATCATTAAAATAAAGATTGGGAGAATACTAAAAAAGCTCTTCTAGCGGAAGCAGCTGAGGAATATAAAAAGCAGGCAGACAAGCATAGATCTCTTCAACCCCCTTTTAAGGTGGGTAACAAAGTGTTTTTGTCAACTAAATATCTTAAGTTGAAGCTTCCTAGAAAGAAGGAATTTCTAAATTTCTGAGTCCTTTCCTATATCAGAAGTAATCAATCCAGTCCAACTTAGCCTCTCTCGGCTATTAGGGAAAATACACCCAGTCTTCCATAGTAGCTTGTTGAAGCCTGCTGTTGGTTCCAATCCATGACCCATACCAGCACGCCTTCCCAAACCTTTGATAATACAAGGTGAAACACATTATGAAATCAAGAAAATCCTTCACTCTAGATTATACCAAGGATGATTACAATATTTAGTGCTGTGGAAAGGCTACCCTTTGTCAGAAGCTACTTGGGTGAAAAGTTGAGATGTACATGCAGATAGATAGATTACACAATTTAATTATAAATTCCCTGACAAGCCAAAGGGTCCCCCTGGACGGGGGAGAGTGGGTAAAGTGGCTTGATGACAATGCATTAACCCCTTGTGTTTTGTTTATTGTATTTTTCAGGATGTGATTTTTTCAAGGGGGCACACCTGTCAGCTTTAGAAGCCATATTAGCATCAGATGCTTCCATACAACCACATTCATGAGCCTGGGAAAATGGGAGGGGGGAATTTCTTGGTCCGTATGTGGTTAGACATTCTTCTTTTAAGTCAAGGTCATGTTATTTCAGTGGTTGAGGGGACGTTTCAAGTTGGGACGGATGGTGTTTGGGGCACATGATGCAATGAGGGGTGCAGGAGGTGGGTTTGTAATATTTTACTTATTGAAAGGAAACCTGGAATTTTCAGATTTGGGATTTCCCAGATGTGCCAGTTTACTACTCTAATAAAAGGATTATTTGAGAAGATGTCTGTCTTGGAGTTATTGGTTGGAGTTGAGGTTTTCTGGAACGCTGACAATCACTTTTTCCCGTTACTGTATACTATATTTATTTTCTGTCTGTCAGATTCCACATATCATTTATTTTCCTCCCATACAGTATTAGCTTTATTTAACAGTTATATAACTTACATAATAATTATATAATAAGATCTTAGTTTTGTGCTTCTTACAATTACCATTTTAAATCTTTGCTTATTAAAGTTTATAATTTGTATATCTTTGATAGTAATCCCATAATAAAATCTTGGATTATAGTACACTCATTCATGTAGAATCTTTATCTTTCTCCTCTTCACCATTGTCTCTGACTCTCAGTAAAGTATTAATTAATCTCTTCCTAGCTTGTCTTCCATTTTCTATCATTTTTGACCCTTCCTCTTGATCATTTCTCTTTTATCTATTATATTCAACTGTCTCTTTTTCCAGTTGTCTAATTTTGCCCTTATCCTCTCAAAATATTATCTCTGAAATTGCCTTCCCTGTTGCTTTTCCCCTGGGCCCATGATGGCGAACCTATGGCACAAGTGCCAGACATGGCATGCAGAGCCCTCTCCGAATCAATTCCAACTTCTCGAGAAAGAAAAAGATCTCATGAAGTTAGAATTGATTGAGTGAACATTTTCATTTGTGCACTTCACAATGGGGGAGACAGGATCCCATCCTCCTGACTCCCATCAGAACGTGGAGCCACAATGCGACCTTGCATCAGCTCAGCTCAGAAAAAAAAAAAGCAGTTTCTTTTCCTGCAGAGCTGCCGGTGTTGGGATGCCCCACTCCCTGCTGACCAGCAGAACTTCAGGCACTTAATTTTTAGTTTATTTTATTTGGTTTGTCAATTGCTTACAAGATTTATGATATAAGTAAAAACATAGTTATGATACATGGATACATATAAGAAAAAAAAGAAACAATAGGACAGGGACAGTAGGAACGTTGGTGTGCTAATACCTGCCCCTACAGACTTCTTAAGAAAGAGGTGAGGTCAATAGTAGAAAGTCTAAGGTTATAAAGTTTTGGGGTTTGGGGAAGAAACCACAGAGTCAGGTAGAGTATTCCAGACATTGATCTCTCTGTTGCTGAAGTCGTATTTCCTGCAATCAAGTTTGGTGTGATTAACTTTGAGTTTGTATCTGTTGTTTGCTCTTCTTGTTGTTATGGTTGAAGCTTAAATATTCATTGACAGGTAGGACATTGCAATGTATGATTTTATATTACTATACTGAGATCAGACTGAAGCGGCATAGTTCTAGGTTTTCTAGGTCTAGAATTCAAATCTGGTGGTATAAGGTATCTGCAACAAGTAGAGGAGTGGAAAACTCTTCTTGTGAAATATTTCTGGACTTTCTCAACTGTGTTAATATCAGACACGTAAGGGGGTTCCAGACTGATGAGCTCTATTTGAGAATTGGTCTAGCAAATGTTTGTATGCTCTAGTTATTAGTGTAATATTACCAGAGAAAAAGCTATGTAAGATTAGCTTAACAACTCTTCATGCTTTTTTGGCTATGTAGTTACAGTGGGCTCTAGCACTTAGATTCATTAGAGATGATTACTCCAAGATCCTTGACAGAGTTTGGATCATCAACAAGGTCTTGACTATTCAGCCTGTATTTTATTTCTTGTTTTTTTTTGCCATTATGTAAGACAGAGCATTTATTTGTTGAGATTTGAAATTGCCATTTGTTTTGACCATTCTGATACATTGTCAAGGTCTTTTTGAAGGGTAGCAGTTTTTGTCTGTGGTGTTTGAATAGCTTTACATCGTCAGCAAAGAGAACGTAGTTGCTCTTAATATGATCACAGAGGTCATTTATGTAGGGTATGAAAAGAGTTGGTCCTAGAACACTGCCTTGGGGGCACCACTGTTGACAGATACAGAATTTGATAGGATGCTCCCAGTTTTGACCATTTGTTGTCTGTTTGACAAGAATGCTTCTATCCATTGTCGGGCTGTCCAGAGATACCGTAAGATTTTAGTTTTAGGAGTAGTTTGTCATGTACCACTGAATCAAAAGCTTTATAGAAGTCTATGTAGATTGCGTCTATTGCTTTGCCCTGATCGAGTTGTGTAGTCCAAATGTTTTTGCAGTGTAAGATTGCAGATTACAGGATAATTTTTTTTCTGGAACCAAATTGTTTATTAGAGAGTAAGTTGTTTGTCTCTAAGTGAAGGATAATGGATTGTTAACAATTGATTCCATGATTTTACAAGTGATACAGCATAAAGAGATTGGTCTGTAATTTTCAAAAAGGCTGGGGTCTCCCTTTTTGAAGATAGGATGACCATGGCTTGTGACCATAGTTTTGGCAGGAGCTGGTCCTGAAAGATTTCAAAGATTATGCTTAGAGGTTTGGCTATGGCAGTGGATAGCTTTTTAAAGGAGGCACATATTCCATCAGGTCCATCATTGCAATCTTTACCATTTGGTCCTTTCAGGGGTGGGATGGACCTTGAGTCTTTTAGTTTGTTGTTTTACAGAATTGTAGAAAGTGTGGGTGGAAGTGGTGCATAGAAGGTTTTCCTTGTTTAATGTGATAATTGGTGCATTCCATCTTTATGGTGGCATAAATTTTGTATCTGCTTTTGAAGTTGGCAATGTGACCAGATTTGTTTTTCTGCCAAAGTGATTTCTTTTTGTATTGAATCTTCCTTATTGCTATTGGTAATCTGTTTTTTCTGGTTTTGGAGTTGTTATTGGTACATATAATTTGATGATTCTTTTGACTTCAAGTAAAAATATGTTGTAATGGTCTTCAACGGTGTTGCATCCAGTGAATAGAAATTGCCAATCAAGGGATGAGAGATCGTTGTCTATAAGATCATAGTTGCCTTTTTTTGAAGTTATAACTGGGGATCACATTGTTGTGTTGATTTTGTGTGGACGTATGTTGAGACAAAAGTCAATCATGCTGTGGTCACTGTTGAAAAGGGTTCTTTAATTTGTGTTCCATAAATTGAATTCAACTATTGCAGAAGATGAGATTGAGGCAGTTAAGTCTAGTGTTGTTGGTTACTAGTTATTCTAATCCAGGTTTGTTACAGCATTGTAGGTTTACATGTATGGGTTCAGTTTTACATTCATTTAGGGTCCAGTTAACGTGAGGTAGATTGAAGTCACCAAGAACGATAAAACGTGTGTGGAGGATGTTGCCCATGTTAGTAGTGAATTTAGCTTGTTTACATGTTCGATGTCATAATTAGGGACTCAGTAACATAGTAAGAATTGAAATGTGATATTTAAGGACAGTTCACAGATGATGGTCTCAGGAAGAGCAAGCTCCTGGGTAACTTGGATGTTTTTTGGCCATCTGTTAGCTCCACCCACTCTCAGCCTCAACAAGTGGCACACAAAAATTTGTCCAGTTTTCTCGAGAGATGGAGTTTTCAGTGGATTTTCAATGTTCATTCTCAGCTTTGAGATTCCTAGTTGCAATGGGCAGAAAAGCTAGGTTTGTCCCTCTAATCTAGCAGCTGGAAAAGGGGATGGGGAGAAACAGTCCTGTTGCCAAGGTATGCGTGGGTCGGAGGAGGGCAGAGATTCCAACTTCAGCCTCCTGGTGCAGTGTGTGTGTGTGTTTGTGTGAGGGAGGAAGAGAGAGAGAGAGAGATATATATATATTAATTGGATATCTCTCTCCTACCCCCTCCCTGCTTTAGACAGGCTTAGAAAAGTCTGCCAGACATGCTGCGGATATTCCTCACTCTCCCCTTTGCCTGGCTTTCCTCCTCTATAGTCTCCTCAGTGCTCACTCATGTTCTCTCTCCCCAGTGCAGCTCACTTTGCCCTTTCCAAGCCCACTGTCAGTGAAGCTGGTGAGAGTGAAGCTGGCTTTTTGCCTAGCTTTGTCCAACTGATGGGGGAGAATGGATGGAGGCCTGGGGAGGAAGCCTGCATCAGACTAGACTGGGAAAGCTGGATGTGAGAGGAAGAGAAGCCAGGTGTGCCGGGTCCAGATGCTTCCCAGGTCCCCTCATCCCAGAAGCAGCAACTTCACACTCTTCTTTGCATGAGATTGCCCAATAACAGAGACAGAGAGGGAAGAGGGGGTGGCATTTCTGTGTGCTCCTCTTTCTGTGTGGCATTCATCCCCAGAATGCTAGCCAAGCACCACCCCCTTCTCCCTCTGCAAAGGAGAGAAGCCAGGCAAAGGGGCAAGAGAGGGGTGTCCACAACATGTCTTTGGACCTGGCATACTTTCTAAGTTTGCTTAAAACAGGGAAGGAGAGAGGGAGAGAATGATAGAGAGCAAAAGAGAGAGAGAGAGAGGGGGAGAGAGAGAGAGAGAGAGAATGATGAATAAGAGAATGAGAGAGAGAGGAAAGAGAGGAGACAGAAAGAATGAGAAGGAATGAATGATGAATGAGAAAGAATGAAAGAGAGAGAATGAAAGAGGGAATGAGAGAGAAAGAATTCCAATCAAACTTTTGTGTGTGTGTGTGTGGGGGGGAGAGAGAGAGAGAGAGAGAGGGAGGGAGCTCTGATACAATCTCAGAGAGTTATATATCAGGGCTGGCAGCCATTCTCTCCCTCCCTCTCTCTCTCTCTCTCTCACACACACACACACAAATTGGATCTTTCTTTCCTTCCACCCCACCCACCAGAGACCCCTGGATTCCCTCCCCACCCCTGCCTGTCTCATTCAGGCACCACCCACATAAGTGACATAGAGTTGGTGGCGCCCACTCAGTCACACAACCCCCACAACCGATCATTAGGAAGAACCATCAATTTATTTGATTCCCACCACTAGCAGTAAAAACTCAGTATTCAGGTTAAATTGCTGTGTTGGCATTTTGCCATAAATAAGTGGGTTTTGGGTTGCTGTTTGGTCACTCGGTTCCTAAAAGGTTCACCATCACTGCCCTAGGCTATGGTTTATTACATCAATCATTAACATTTTAGATTTTATTTCCTTTTTATCCTTTCGTTTTGTTTGTTGTTCCTTCTGTTCCATTTTACAGGCGTCTCTTCTCGTTAACTCCTCCTTCTGTGTCTCTTGTTTTCTTTCTGTAATTTGCATCTCTATTTCTGGATTTTCTTCCCTGCTTTGTATTTTGTTCAAAAGGTCCTCAAATCTTCTGCTCATCATATCTATTGTGTTCTATAATTCCAGGACCAGTTCTCTCCATATTTTACTCATCTTTATTTCTATTTGTTCAATTTCTTATATCCAATTGTCCAATTATCCCACAGTCTTTTTTTAAAACCAGTATCACTTTCCAAACTGTAAGTCCAATATTCAAAAGTCTTTATATCCCATATTTAATCCATCTGATTCTTTTCAATATTCCAAAGGGGTATCCTCATATATTCCTTCACCAATTTAAATTTAATGTTTAAGCTTTCTCTTAGAAATACAATTCCTTTAATTCTTTCTTTTGTTAGGTCTTTTAGTTTAATTGGGTCATTTCAAGACTTTAGGGATCTAAAGGATTTTTCTTTCAACAGCAGGTGGTGCGCTTAAATCAGTTTCCATTTTCATCTTTTCTTTTTTTCTTTTCTTTTCTTCGCTTTAATCTTTCCACAAGTTTGCTGATATTCCAAAAGTTAATTATATGTTCTTTTTTTAATCAATTGATTACAACATTTTAAATAATGCCTATTCCATGCCAAATCCTGTACAATCACCAATTCCAATTTTCAAACATTTTTTTGAAAAGTTATCTTTATTTTGTTGTCATCCTGGGTTTTTTTTTTAATTGAATTCTTTACATTCTATTTATTCTTCTCCCATAATAGATTGCTGATCATTCCCAAAAGTCCTTGTGAGCTCTCTTTTCTGATATTTTTATCGGGGTTACCTTTAAAGATTCAGAAGTATTTTCATCCAGTTCTCACACCATTCACCATCTCGTTGCTTCTGCACAATCTTAAGTTTTCAGACTGTTCCCATCTTCATGATAGCCATTTTGGTTGCTGCTGCAGCACGTCTTTGAATGAGGGGGCTTGACATGTCAGGGAGAAAAGATGTGGCCCTCCTCTACCTGCCAGGCAGTCCTGCCAGCTTTCTTTATTACCCCTCCAAGGTGGCTTCTGCCCTGATTGCCCCTCCAACAAGTGGAACTCAGAGCGAAACCACAGTGGTTGCGGACTCCACTCCGACAATGATGGAAGTCCAGCCAGAAGTCCTTTACAGCCCTCTCTACAGGGTCAGCATATTGCTGAGTTTACAGAGTCAGCATATTGTTCCCAACAATCTGGATCCTCATTTTAACAACCTTGGAAGGCTGGAAGGCTGAGTCAACCTTGAACCTGGTGAGACCTGAACTGCCAAACTGCTAGCAACCAGTGATCAACAGAAGTAGCCTGCAGTACTGTATTCTAACCACTGTGTCACTGAGGAGGCATCAAGGTACTCGGAGGTTATAGTCAAATAATAAAGACCTATCCTGCCAATTGTTCATCCCCTCCATCTTAGAGGCTTTTTATATACTGAAATAAGATTAAGGTGCCCATAGAGCAGACTTTGGTGAATAGCAATAGTACTTAGATTTATATGTAAAGCACTTCAATCTAAACATAGATTCAGCATATTGCTCCCAACAACCTCATTTTACTGACCTTGGAAGGATGGAAGACTGATTCAATCTTCAGCCTGGTGAGAATCGAACTGCTGGCAGCTGGCAATCAGTATACTGTAAATATCTTGCTTGCAATGTAAGAATGCAAAATGGTTCTGGAAGGTAGAAACCTGCAATGAAAAAAAAGATTCAGTTCCTTCTTTTAAATAAAAAAAATCTAATAATTATATCTATTTCAATATGGCACTTGGAACTCATCTCAGCCTTGATTATCTGTTTAGAGCAGGAGTGTCAAATTCAGGCCCATGGGCTGGATCTGGCTTATGGGGTACTTAGATCTGGCTAGTGGGGCTGCTCTGGAAGCAGAGGATTGGCCCATGGTGCCTCTGCCAGAGAAAATGGAGCTCCTGCAGCCCACTCGAGCTCCGTTTTTGCTGGCAAAGGGTTGCAGGAAACTGTTGCAACTAAAAATGGAGTTAGGCAGCCTGTTTTCACTGGCAGAGTGCTCAGGTCAGTCAGTGGTGGATTAAGGCTTGGTGGTGCCCTAAGCACTGACCAATCTTGTATATACTGTACATACTGACATACTGTACAAATGAAGCCAAGCTTAGGGCCTGGTGCCCTAAGCAGATGCTTAGTCTGCTTAATGGTTAACGCACTACTGGAGTCACTGCAGGTGCCCCTGACTTGAGTAACATCAACCTGGCACACCCACCCTGGCCACACACACCCAGGTTAAACACAACCCTGATGTGCCCCTCAATGAAATCAGGTTTGACACCCCTGGTTTAGAGGATTTGATGGTCTGGCTATGCAACTACCTGCAGTGTGCTATTTTTTCATTGGGACTACTTAAAATGCTTAATTATTATTGAAACAACAAATTCTCTAGTGTGCATATGTTTGTGCTGCCTGTTATCCTTGTTGTTGTTTTTTCCCAAATTTTTATTTTATTTTATTATGTTACAATATTACAAAAAATAAAATTATAAAAGGTAAACAAAAAATGAAATACAGAAATCAACCAATTAACATAAGAATTACAAAACAAAACATGACAAAATAATTTTAAGTTATTGAATTTGCAAATATATCACTGATGTGTCATACATTAAATGTTATATAAAAATAAATAATTTACAGAAAACAATAAAATTATTAGAAGAAATAATAGAAGAAAAACACTGATGATATTACTCTGTTGTTTGTAAAATATTGTGACATCTGAGAGAAAGTGAGGGGAGAGATTGCTTCATTCTCCAGTGGAGGAAATTGCCCTTTCAAAAACAGATAAATAATGCATTTTCAAAATCTAATATTTAATATCGGGTTTTATGTCACTTTTTCAATTTCTCAAAATACTTCTTTTGGCAATCTGTTATGCCTATTTTATTCAAAATAGTTAATTTCAGAGTTTGGGGATGTAATTATAACATTAGCAGTTTAAACATTGAGGGATGTGTTCAGGGGTGGGATTCAAATTTTTAACAACTGGTTCTGTGGGCATGGCTTTGGTGGTGGGCGTGGCTTAGTGGTCATGTTATTGGCTGGGTGTGGCCAACTCAGTATCACTCACATCGAGGCACACATCTCCTCACCTGGCCTCTCATGACTGTGGGGATGCTGCAATAGTCATAAGTGGGAAAAGTGGTCATAAGTCACTTTTTCAGTGCCATTGTAACTTTGAATGGGCACTCCACACAAGAAAAGTACCAGCAAAGGAGGGAAAAAACTCCAGAGAAGTTCCTGAGACAGGAAGTCTAGTCCTGCCAAGAATGTAATAAGGGTTAATGGAGAGGCAGTTTCTGTAAGCAACACCAGAATGTTTCCTTCCTACCTTCCTTACAGGTTAGGCTAGTAATTTCTTCTAACAACTGATTCTCCAAACTGCTTAGAATGTTAACTGGTTCTAGCAAATAGGTGCGAAATGGTAGAATCTCACCCCTGGATGTGTTCATAATCCTCCTGATTTACATTAAAATGTTTTAAAAGAGGGAAATAAATCACAAGACAAAACCATGCAGGTGAGTAAGCTGTTGATAAACTCTCATCCTGTTTCTCAGAATATGGGATTATGCAGAAAAATATAGTATCATTTGGTCCCTATAACAGCAGATTTATATCATTTTATTTATTTATTGCAAAAAATGGTAGCTGATTATTATGGTGCAATTTCCAATTTTAGTACTTGAATGATGAATATGATTTTATGCATGGTTTGGGAATTTAATTATTAATTTTAAATATGCATAAATTATGTAGCCCTTTTGGTTATAGTCTGGGGATATTACTAAAACTTGGTCCTTAGCCAAGATGACTGGACTTATCTAGCACCTTCTTCATCAAGCTTACTTCTTTTAAATGAGTGGAAAAGCCTGAATTTCTGTAATTTTGTTCAAGTCCATTCTTGACAGGTTTCTGAACTGTCTTTGAAGAAATGAAACCTATCACCTAAGTTGGAGGAATGATCAAATCAAAATAATAAAAAAGAAATGCAACATCTCAGTTCTTGTGTTTTGTAACTTGTGACTTGATCGTTATGTCATATGATGGGGTCTATTCTGAAATAAGCATGTGAACTATCCTTATAAGGGTCATATATTTTGGTCTGAGTAGTCTGAGAAATCATCTGCTACTATTTGAAACTGTGCCAGATGACACTATCTGTTGACGTATATTGAGTCTGACTGCCCTTTCTCCACAATATGCTCTCCCTCTTGCTCAGGGCCTGATTATTTAAGATGTGTGGCTTAATTGATATTAATATATATTTGTAATGTTAGGATGGACTGATGTTGTTATATTAATAATGAAATACATATAGGACTTGGGGAGGGAGGGAAAGTTATATTTGGTTTATTTTTTCTTATTAACTTAAAAAAAAGGACTGATATCTGATGGGAGCACAAGGCTCACCATCTCCATCTTCCTCCTTATTTCAATAATCACTAAAATAGCGTTTCTCATCTTTGACAACTTTGAAAGGTATGGACTTCAACTCTAAAATCTACAACTGGTTGAAGGAATTCTGGGAGTTAAAGTCTGCAAATCTTAAAGTTCCTGAGATTGTGAAATGCTGCACAAGAATATCAAATGCTTCATATGTGATTCGTTGTAACTTCTAATTGTAAGAAGGTGGTCATGAGCTCTTGTCCCACTAGGGCAGTCAGGGTATTTTTTAAATGTTGGAACAAACAGTAGACTAAATGGCTACATAATACATAATAGTTATGATTACTTAATAACTCATATTATCAATCAGAAATTGAACATCCTAGTATTATTATTAATCAATCATTTGACTATAATTTTGTTCATTCATACTTTGTGAGATAGCTATACTTTACTTAGTTAATTTATAACAATTCATATAGTCCTCCCAAATCTATCCTAAAAACATTTTATATGTAATAATAATAATAATAATAAATACATATTTATATATTCATTATTTTCTATAATTCTACATATTCTATTACTATATTTTGTTATCTAGCCATTGATAGAAAAGGTCCCAAATTTGGTAAAATTGTTTCTCCTCTTGTTCTCTAATTTCAAATGTCAGTCTACTCATTTCAGCACATTCCAGTATTTTCTTGATAGTTTCCTCCTGCAATGGTATTTTCTCATTTAGTAATGACACTTATCAAAAATGTAAAACAGCAGATGTGCCTCCTTCAAGATGATTTGCAGGAAGCTGAAATAGACCAGCACTGCTGTTTCAGCACTAGGGGGCACTGAAGCATTAGTTGAAATTCAGTTTATAGATAAGGCAGAGAGAAGTGATCTTTCCTCCAGATCTATGTATGTGTTCAGACCCTGGCTTGCCCCTAAACTGGACCTATTTGTCTCTGAGCCCTCCTTGATGAGGAATCTGCTATCTTTCTGCAGCCCCCAGTCTGTTAATCAATTGCATACAATGCTAGTTTGATAGTTCCCCATTAAAATGAATAAAGAACACATCCTTCTTTATATATAAAATCACAAGTGGACACTGAAATTTGCCCTCCTTATATCCAGAAAAAAGTACTTATGTGTGCTTATAACATCATTGGCACTAAAATGGAATATAATATTGAATAACTACTTTAAAAGACCCATGTATATTAATATTAGGATTATATAAATATGATTAATGTAACAACCATTATGAATATTATTATTGATGTTTGTATCAAAATGAAGTATATCCAGGGGCCACACTGTTCATGTAGTGATATTGATGTTTATTTAAAAATAAAAATATAATAAAACTTGGGAGAAAAACAGTAGTGGTGAAAGTCATTCGTGGGATCTTGAGAGCTGGGCAGGCAGAATGTGTGATCCAAAAGTGCAAATTGATGTCAAACATGTGGTAAACTTAAAACAGGTAGATAATAGTAGGTAGATAACAGACTGTGAAGAACATGTCGATTAAGTTGACAACAGACATTGCTTCGACATCAAACTGCAGCTAGATGAAGGTTTTACACTTCTACCTAGATGCAGGTCATATTTTCAGTCATCAACAACACAAAACTGCATCATTGAAAGATAGGGTCAAATGCCAGATTTTGGAAAAACATTTTTCTTTTTGTCCAAAAGAAATAAAATTCAAAATAGACATGTTAATTGGTTAAAGCACCTATTTTAAAGGTTTCCATCAGGCCCTTTTAGAAAGTTCGCAAATTTCAGCCAAGATTTCCTGTGGAGACATGATTCCTAAAAAAGTTGGCTGGCTGAAAATAGTTTTCCAAATGTGTGTCAAGCACTTTTTCTTCTTAAGATCACTTTAGGCCACATGATTTCTTGAACCAATTTCAACAAATATCCTCTAGAGGAACATTGCTTGAAGTTTAAGTTGTTACTCAACTTTGGCTTTTAGTCTGACTCTCATTCTTCAGAGTGACTGATATGTTAGACACACTGGGTCTGGTTTGTTGGCAGCCCTACAGGAAGACGAGAAACTAAAACTGCTACTGAAATTAGCTGTAACTAAAGAATCTTGCGAGTCTGATTGCACTCCATTATCTACTTGTTCAATGAATGAGGGAGCCATTGATCTCAATATCATCTGAATGTTATCTGGCTTTAAAAAGGTGTGAGAACCCCTATTACCTAGGCTTCTTTATATTTCCATCGATATTTCTTTCTCTGTACAGTTACAATCATTTGGATGACTTTGATATGGCAAAAGAGATAATGAGAAACTCTCTGTCCTGCCCTCTAATGTTTATGTCTTTTTGCAGTTCAGATTATGATACGACTAGTTGGGCAGATCAGTGTCAGCAATAGATTTCTCTGACAGAACCCCACCATTATCTAGGCAATGATGGCTCTGTATAACAGAAGAGGATTTCTTCATACTTACTTCATTCACAAAGACAGGCTACCCCAAGGCATTTTGTTCCCTGAGGAAAAATAGCTTTGAAGCCCTCTTATCAAGATGCCCATAGGCAGCTAGGTTTGTTTAGCACCTGAGGCAAAAAATTCCCCAAGCAATCTTACCCATTAAAAATAGAATCATGATAAATAAATGAGCTAACCATTTGCAGCCCTTTCATGGTATCTGTTTCCTGTTTCCTTCCTGTTTCTATGCAGAGGCATTGCATGAGCACTGAATACCTGGCAACTCCCTCCCTCTCCCCAAACCTAGCTCTCTTCCCATTTGGCATCATAATTATTGGAAAATTGTACTAGCCTAGTCCAATACTGCTTGTCCCCACTGATGGCCTATAAGTGATCTAGGATGGAAAAAAGAGCATTCCCCTAAAGTTCTTAATATTGAACTCTGGGGATGTACTTCTAAAACCCCTGTCACGCTGCACCAACGGATGGAAAGAGGATGTAAAATGGACAAAAAAGCTTGCCATCCATTGGTTAACGCGATGTACTCACTGCCTCCGTTTTGCTTCCTCTAAATTCCGTCCATGGGCATCCGTATTAAGTTGACCTTTCATCCGCCTCAAGAAAGTTTTTGAAGGCTGACTCAAAACTTTTGCGCGGAAAATGTAAATCCCATTACGTCCAATTCTGCATCCGCTACGCATGGCGCTGTGCCATCCATTCTGCATCCGTTTACGCATCCGCTATCGTCCGCGAGCATCTTACTGCATCGCGCAACTCGCATGCCGCTCGGGGAGAGTGGAGGAACGAGCGAGGAACAAGGACGGCAGAATGGATGCAAGAAAACAGATGCAGGAAACGGATGTGCAGCAGGGAAACGAAAGCGGTTAAAACGGAAAAAACCGTTCGTCAGAGGGGACCTATCCTCGATATTTAAAGGATGTCATATCAGGATGCCTAGAGGAGGATGCTAAAGAAAGATGCCTAGAGGGATAACAAAGGGAACAATCTAGCATAGTACTGAGCCTAAAAAAGGGGAGCAACTCGTCTGCATCTCACTTTTCAGGACCAGCAGACCATACGCGTGTGCAGAACCTCTGCAGCCTTCATCTGACTCTTGCTCTTCCACAGCATCCACAGTCATGTCAACCGTCGATCGTAACACAGTCCTTTTGGCCAGCCACTATCCATTCTGCAACATGCATGTGCGGAAGCCACTGCTACAAGGCTCTGTTGAACCTCTACATACGGGAAGAAAAAGGTAGGCGGCCCAAGAAGCGTCTGGGTCCGAAGATAGGATCGGAGAAGAAGCAGAGTAACTGTGACTGTAACAACAAGCTGATTGGTGGAGCTCAGGAACGAAGACTCGGGCATTCCAAAACTTCATTAGGGATGCCCCAGCCATGTTGACGAGAGTTGTGCAGCGCGTTGACACCCAGGTTGACCAAGGCAAACACAACTTCCGGCTCAGCCTGGAACCTGGAGCTCAAGGTGGCACTGACTCTGTGCCCCTGGCCTCGGACCACCTATCCAGGGAGCATGCAGTATGGCTGGAGGTGCCGACCAGCAACACCATCAGCATTGTGGTCAGAGATAGTAGTGCAGGCCATCATCGAAAAACCTGCAGGAGCTCTCCAGGTGGCCCCTACCACTGATGAGGATGGAAGTGACAAGTTGGCAGAGCAAGTTGGTAATCAGACGGTGGAACTATTCCCCACGTGAGGCGGGTGTACCGTCTGGAGCCATTAAGAGGCAACAACACGTGCCTGCAAAGCACCACCCAAGTCGGGCTCCCACTTATTTTCAACTACAAGGGCTTACTTGCTAGCATCTGTCTTCTTGCCAGGGTCCGATGCTGACTACAAGTTCATGTACATCGATAGGCTGGATCAGGCAGGGCGACTCATTGTATCAGATGCCAGGTATTACCAATGCCAGTGATCCATCAAGGAGCAGGGCTGGAACGGCAACCTCATCATGGTGGCGTTATCCAAGATCCCAGACCCCCTGCCCAAACATGCACAGATTGCCCTACTGTCATCGTGGGGGATTGACCCTTCTCCCTGCAGAACCAGTACCCATGAAGACCCTTACACTTCCAAATGCCTCGACGCGTCTGTGAGTGAGAGGATCTTCAACTACAGGCTGGTCCAGGGCAAGCGCGGAGTGTTGCATGGAGAACCACCTTTGGCATCCCTGGCCAAGCAGGTTTCCAGGTACTTCTCACCACCATTGCGCATCGCCAGAGACTGTGAAGAGGATCGTGAAAGCTTGCTGCATCCTGTGACAATCTCATGCGCACCCGCTAGACCCAGTGTTGCAGAACCAGGCTCGTGGCCTCCAACCAAGCGATGGGACATTGAGCCTGGAATGGCAGGCAAGGGCGAAAGCCTTGAAAGACACTGCACGATGTGCAAGCCCCAACAAGCCTCACGTGAAGGGAAGAAGCAGCGCCAACCTCCTGAGAAACTGGTGCAACTCCCTAGCTGGAGCGTGCGGAGTGGCCAAGCCAGGAATGGATAGAATGATTAATGGGTGCTTCTCTCAGCTCTGTCCTCATATCCACGACGGATGAGATTGTGGAGCCATGTATGGTTGGGATGGGCCTACAATGTAACAACGGCATTTTTAATAAGAGTTGTGTTTGCTGTTGACATGTTGGATTGATTATTTACCATTATTAGATTGATAATAAAGGGCCATAGGTGTGGGCACCAGGAGAGGGGTGAACCATACAGTCACCACTATGCTTTCACTGAGGCTATCTATCCCAGCTGCTATTCCGCTTACCCACTCCCACAGCTAAGTGTACCCACCCCACAGGTACTCCGTGCCCGTGCCCAGATTCTATCTTACACATCCCACAAGCATGCATAAAGGTCCTTAAACCAATGTCTAAAAGTTTCCACCAAGACTTTTTAAAAAAACAAGATTAGTAAGCAACAGTAGTGTGAATCAAATATTAAACTTTTTATCGAATACAAACAAGCTGTAAAAGAAAAAAGACCCAGTCAAGCTGTCTAAATAGAAGTCTACAGTGAGCCAGCTGACGCCAAGTCTCTGGCACTTTTAAGTTGGTCACTCGGAGGTGTGCCCAGTTCAAGGGTGAAGGGTCCAGGTCTGTGGAGGTGGGTGGTGCTTGGAGCTGCTGTCTTATCGTCATTGGGGTGCTCTGGCCCCAAGAGGACAACAGGGGACCGTGCTGTGTGATGAGAGAGCTCTTCAGACAGCTGGCTCAAGACCCGTTGGATGGCTGAAGAGCTCCTTCCTCATGCCATGGGGTGTCAGTCCCCAGTCTGATGAGAGATTACTTGGAGGCCACGGGCTGGCGTGGGGTGAAGGATACTGAGTTGTAGTGAGGCTTTTCTCATCTGCAGTGGGTGAGACTGAGCGTGGGTGGCAATCGCTGTCGGTGGTGGCTCATTGTCATGGGTTGGCATTCAGTGCATCAGTGGAACCGGTGGCAACGGTGTCGTCCGATGACACTGTGCCGATGAATGGGAAGGTTGGCTGCTAGCCTTGTGCTGCTGGGACCTCCTGGTAGCCGTAGCCCTGGTAAGTGAGGGGCTGTGGGGAAGCCTTGGAACATCATGGGGGACAATCACCGGGTGGAGGTGGAGGAGCAGACCTGGACTGTGTGGAGGCTAGCGTTCTTCTGGATCTGGAAGGCGTTGTGAAGCAGCTCGGTGATCCGTTCTTCACCACTTGGTACTGGGTTTCTCCATGTTCCTGAAGGGTCTGGTTTGACATAGGTGAGGAAGGGCTTGCGGTTGGAGGATGAGGAAGTCGGTTGCTGACCAGTCTGAGAGAGAAGGGAGATCTATGCTGGTGCGGATGGTGTCCCTGATCTGCCAGCAGGACAGTGTGGCTTCTCCCCCTCCCTGGCTGTCATGGCTCTCTGCCTTTTTGTCTGTGGAGGTGGAGCTGGTGGGTTGGATTGCGGCTTACGACTGTGGTGGACTCGATTTCTCCTTTCTCTCCACCGCCACACAGGAGAGTCTCCAACAACGCTCCACCACGGTTACAACAGCTGTCCGCAGAGTTCATCCGCTGTGGCAAACCGCTAACACAGAAACCTGCTCTGGAGAACAGGACTTGACTCTCGGGCTGGAAGAGTACTTGAGTCTCAGCAGGGACTGCCGGAGAGAGGAGGGTAGATCAGAGGGCTTCCTGGGGCTCCTCGTGGCGGATCTCACCTCGCCAGGAAGCTGCCACCTGGCCATCGACCTAAGCGTCTCTCTGTCTGTCAGCTTAACCGGTGGCCTGTCCAGATTTCTCAGGTGCAGCTTCCGTACCAGCGTGTGCATGTGCCTTTCCACAGCCGAGGAGCACCTCCGAAGTTGTAACCGCATAATCTCCGCCCTCTCTCTCCAGCAAGCCTGCTCCTTTGGTGTTCAATCCTCATGAAGTCATTGACCTACTCTCCCGGTCCCCGCACTATGCCTCTTCTCCCTTTGGCAGGCCGCAGATGGGCTCCTCATCAGAGGGCCCCAGTGGTAGGGGCTGCTCCTCCACACACACCAGCAGCAGCAGCACCAGCAGGAATCATCATACCATCATCATCCAATCAATCATCATCATCATCACCAGCAGGATCATAATCATCATCAGCAGCAGCAAGCAGCAGCAGCAGGATCATCAATATCATCATCATCAATCACAGCAGCAGCAAGCAAGCAGGATCAGCAGCGATCAAGGATCAGTCAGCAGCAGGAGTAAGCTCGACCAGGAGCCCCAGCAGCACCAGTAACACCAGCAGCAGCACCAGCAGACCAGCAGGACCAGCGAGGCACGAGCAGGATCCAGGAGCATGAGCAGGACAGGGCGGGACGAGCAAGACCAGGAGCACAGCAGTTAGGCAGTAGTAGCGCAAGAGTCCCAGGAGCCGAGCAGGACCAAGCAGGGGACCAGAGCAGGCTTCAGCAGAGTACGCAGCAGCAAGAAGCACCACCGCCAGGTGAGCAGCTTCAGCAGAGTACGCAGGAGAGAAGCACCACCACAGAGCAGCTTCAGCAGAAGCTCTCAGCACCAGAAGAGCGAGATACCTGAGCAGCAAGAAGCCCTAGCAGAAGCAGGAGTCAGGGACAAGGGGCGCAGGGGCCCTGTCCCTCTTGCAAGGGATGGCGGCAGGGTTGCTTGAGGCTTTCACACTTCTTCCCCATGGTTGTGGGGTTGCTGGCTTGGCAGGAGGCTGGAGGCACCAAGGCTGGCAGGAAGGCTGACACCAAGGCTGCAGGAAGCCTGGCAAGCAGCCAGGCCAACGTAAGGATGGCAAGCAGGCAGGCACCAAGGCTGGCAGGAAGTGCACGGCAGCAGGCAGGCACCAAGGCTGTCAGGCAGACTCCCTGGCAGCTCAAAGGCTGGGCAGGCAGGCAGAGAGCAAGGCTGGGCATGGGCAGGCTGGCCAGGAGGCTTGGAGGCAGGCTGGCAGGGAAGGCTGGCAGCAAGGCTTGCGTGCAGCATGCAGGCAGTGGCAGCAGGGAACCGAATGTATCCTGCAGCAGGTCTTTCCTCCGAATGCTGGCCACGTGCGAGCTGCTTCCCTTTATATCCACGTGGCTTACGCAATACATCCCCCCCGCATGTGCAATTAACGCCAGGCATCCATTCGGCTTCTGTGCATCCGCTAGGCTTCCGCTCTGCACCCGCTTCATCCACTCGGCTTCCGTTCCTCATCCGCTTTCCATCCGCCCTGCGTCCTCCTCCTGTCCGTATTATCCGCTCCGGTTATGCAAATTTTTGCCCCTTTTGAGAGCGGATAACAGCGGATGGAACATTTTGCTCGTGCGTTGTATCCATTTTGCATCCGTTGGGCAGTGTGACAGGGCCTTAAGGGAAATGAAAGGTGTACATGTTCCACAGCTAGTCACTGTGCTAAATCCAAGTACTAATATTAGATAGGCAAGGATTAGTATATGTGATATTAATTAAAATGTGATTATAAAAGCAAGGGAAGTTCACACTAGTGACGGCTTAGGGCAAGCCATTTCAATTGAGCTTATGCATGAATTCATTAAGTGTTTCAGAGTACTTTGTTCAATGGAACTGTTATATGGCTCTTTAGTTTTCTCCCTAGCAATCCAGTATTAATTGTCCAAGTCAAATTTATGATAACGGGATGGGGGGAAACCCCATCTAACAACCTTAGTGGGCAGAAAA
The DNA here is from genome assembly GCA_004320025.1 of Laticauda laticaudata. Classification (NCBI taxonomy): domain Eukaryota; kingdom Metazoa; phylum Chordata; class Lepidosauria; order Squamata; family Elapidae; genus Laticauda; species Laticauda laticaudata. Next base: position 2,954 of record BHFT01029878.1, on the reverse strand, counting down.
TGGATTGGGAATCCAGTTGTCAAAACAATGGCTGGATTTGAATCAGACCTGACTTTCTGACTGCCAATTGTTTAATACCCAAATGAGTACTTTCCTATCTCAAAAGATATATTGCTGAAATGAAAGAAAAGGAAGGAATAGAGACTATCAGGAATGCCTTTGCCCATGAGAAGATAGTTATACTGTGTTTTACTAAAATTGGACATTGAGCTCATTTAAATGTATTACTCAGTTATTCTTGAGAATTTAATATTCTCCTTCAGATTTATTAAAGTTTTGCTGCTTTGCTGAAATTGTTGTAAATAAAATGATATTTTAGGAAAAATATATTTTCCGATGCCTGTATTACTTTGAATATTACAAACTTAATTTTTCCTGCTCTTTTCCGATCTTTTTATATAAACCAAATCAGTTACATATGGTTATTTTAAATTTCATCTAAGGCATTCATAATTATGCATGAACATCAAAAATAAACTGGCTTCTAATAATTTCTTATTAATATTTAACTAATTCAACTGATGATATTTCTAACTTTTCATAATTGACTTTCAATTCAATTCAAAAGTTTCTCAATATTGGGCTAACACTTTTTTCATTTTTTCATGAGGAAAATAGGTCCTACATATTTATAAAACTCTGTCATCTATAACTATACACTTTTGGGTTCACACTGAATGTTGATATGAACTGAGAGTTTTATGTGATATTTATACGCAGCTATGAGTTCTGTTTCCCATAAGACAGTCCTCTGTTCAAAACCACCTTTAATTACTATATTTTGAAAGTTTTCCAGTCCACCACTGGTTGGAGAATATAGAAATAGAAGAAGGAAAAGATGGAGACCTGAAGTTTAGGTAACCAGATTTAGGTGCAAAACTCCAGAAACAACAGTAGATTGTATAGCAGAAAAAAGATTCAGAAAAGTTCATTCTTTGCTGCCACCTAATCTGGAGTTTCGCAGCCCAGAATTGCTAATCCTATTAAAGTTGCCTGTCAGAAATTGAACGACAAATAATACAGGGTAACTCTGGGCAGCTTACAGTTCCATAAAATCTAAAACATAAAAAGTTAAAAAGGAACCTTAAAATCAAAAACAGATGGGGCGGGAAGGGATGGAATGGAGGGAGATCAGATCTGTTTTTAATCAGCCACCTCCATTGCGTTGAACCCACACCAACTGGCACAGCCACATCTTTATAATATAGTCATCTATATATTCTTTCTGGGAAATTTCATGACTGAAATAGCAAGGATTAGGTTTCCAAATTTACATTAGAGTAGCTCAAAAATCAACTTCCAAATATAAATTCTAGCATTTATTATTAATGGGGACTGGCAATAGAAGTCAGACTTAATCTTACTTAATGATTCTCTGAAATTGTGGATCCCCAAATTAAACTATATCTCATGTTATGATATTTTATATGATGTATGTTGTGTTCTAACAGATTATTAGATGATAGATCTCTCCTTTTTAAAAAATATAAAACATGTTGTATGTAGGGTCATTTCTCTACTGACATTATCTATGTTTGCTTTTGCTGCACCTAAAAGCCCCAATCCGTAAGTCAATGTCTAATATAACTCATAAGGATTTCAATTCAGTATGGCTTGTAGTTAATTAATTACTATTTCATAAATCCCTTTTAATTGAATGAATACCATCCTTATCTGCTTCTTTTTAAGTTAGGTGGAAAGTGATCAGGAAACTGACAAACACTCTGTAGACAAAACTGAACATACTTTGTGAGATCTTTTTAATTAGAACTCTGTAAGCTGTTAATCATAGAAAGAAATAATATAGAAATTGAAGATTTGTGCATCAGATTAAGAAATAATACAGTTTTTGTTGGTTCAGTTTTAGTGAGTTGCATGAAAGCAGCTTCCTAAATTGAAGACAGAGGCTTATGATTTAACAAACACAAATCCAGCAACTATTAAAAAAATGATGATTGGACAAATTTAATATAAACTTAATATAATGTATATACAAAGGCAATTCTTTCTTTAAAAATACACCATTAAAAAGCCACATTCTCTACAGTAGTACATTTGTTAAATAAAAAGACATGGAAACATGTATTATCATTAATGTCTCAAATGTAATTACAAATAACCATGTAGAATTGATTCCATATAGTTAGAAGCTTTTGAAAACATAGAAAAAGTTGTATGTCTAACAATACAGCAGTAGGAAAGAGCATGTTTTTAAAAATATAGTTTTATCCAGTGGTGGGATTCAAATTTTTTTACTTCCAGTTCTTACGGCATGGCTTATTTGGTGGGTGTGGCTTGATGGTCATGTGACTGGGTGGGTGTGGGCAGCTTAATGTCACTCATGTTAAAAGGTGCCTCACCTGGCCCCTCCCCTCCTAGGCATTCCTCGTCATATCCAGCCTCAACATATCTATAGTTCTGTAAAAATGTTGTTCACTTTTTCTTGATTTTATTATCTATGTACTATAGATGGCTCACATGCTTTGCCCAAGAGTGTGATAGGCAACAGGCTTTTAAGGGGCTGCCAGAAAGAAGGGGGAGCAATGTATTTTCCAAAGCACCAGAAGGCAAACAAGAAGCAATGGATGGAAACTGAACAAAGAGAGAAGCAACCTAAAAACTAAGAAGAACGTTCCTGACAATGAGATACAATTAACCAGTGGAACTGCCTGCACTCCAGGAGTTCGGGGTTCAATCATTGGCATGTTTTTAAGAAAAGATTGGACAGCCATTCCTCTGAGAAATGTATGGGTGGCCCCCCTAAGTTTACTATGTTATTCTGGACACCTTCCCAGAGTTTGGCATCCATCAGTTTCCTGCCTGCAGCCAGAGGTTGGCTAAAGACCGTCCATAGTCCCTTTTCAACTCTGTTAAAACACATGTATTTATACTCTGGACATTAACCCTGAAAAAACCTGGACAAAAAGAAAAAGGCAATATCTCCCTCTCCTTTT
>BHFT01029876.1:66243-82101 GCA_004320025.1 Laticauda laticaudata | reverse complement strand
GGGGGGGGGGGGGGGGGAAGAGGAGAGCCAAGACGTTCAGTCAGTTCCAAGGCCAGGAAAGGGGCTCCAGTCCAGACCCCGATTTCTGGCTCGCGACGTTGGAACAACTAAGTTGGCAAGCTTGAGAGAATTCACCCGCGCCCCAAAAATACCTCTCCGGCTGCTGCTTTTCCTTCTCCCCTCGCCCCTTCCACGCCCGGAGAGGCTGGGGCCGCCACATCCACCACCCCGATCGCGGAGACACCCCCCACCCCTCCAGCCTTGCGGGCGACGCCCGAGTCCGACGGGGTGACAGCGCTGCTGCGCTCAACCTCTCCAAGAGCGCGCAGTCTTTCCAGGCGCTCCGGGCTGCGATGGGAGTGGTTGCCACCTTCCCCACCGTCGGGAAATCTAGTCTCTCCGGGCAGCCGAAGCTCCGAGAAACCCCACCCAACCTCGCTCTTCAAACCTGGCGCCCCGCCGTTGAAGGAGACCTGGAGGAAGGAGAGAACCAGGCGACCGACGCGCCCAGGGCGCACGCCGCACAGAAGCCGGCCGTGCGCGAAAGAGGGACGGGAGGACGAGGGTCAGCGCCGGCTCAAGTCTTCGGGGCCGGGTGGGCTCGGCTGAAGCATGGCGGCGGGGGTCTCCCACCGGCGGTGGGCGAGAGGAAACGGTGGGGACGCGCCTCCACCCCTCTCCACGCGAAAGCCGGGCAGCTCTTCCCTTCCTCGCCTCCTCCTCCTCCTCCTCCTCTTCCACCAACCTTCTTCCCGGCAGCCTGGCCAACAACAGGACCGGGAGAGGAGAGGGCACAAAAGGTTTTTCCCCCGTCCTTCCCTCCCTCCTGGGCAAGGGCCCAAGCTGGGAGGGGTCGCCCCTGGTATGATTCACTGGCAGGGAAAATAGCAGCTTGTTCCCAGGCTTTGGAGGTGAGTGGGTCGCATCTTTGGAGCGGGGCTCCCTCCCCACAACCAGCAGGAGAAGACAAATCGGGGAGGAGGGTGGCCAAGGGGTCCTTAGGAAACCTCCCAACTCAGCAGGGGCTGAACTGGCTTTCTTGGAGGTGGGGCCTCCCAGGGCTCTTCCAGATGAAAACCTCAGAATGCCCCCCCCCCCCGANGGATCTTGTAGGTCATCTAGTCCAACCCCCCTCCCCCCCCCAAGCAGGACACACCACACCAATTTCTGACAGATGGCAGTCCAGTCTCTTCTTGAAAGCTTACAGAGATGAAACTCCCACAGCTTCTTTCTTTCTTTCTTTCTTTCTTTCTTTCTTTCTTTCTTTCTTTCTTTCTTTCTTTCTTTCTCTTCCTTCCTTCCTTTCTTTTCTTTTTTGTTTGTTTCTGCCTCCCTTCCTACCTGCCTGCCTATCTGTCTATCAGATTAGCAGAATTGGGAGGGACTTTGGAGGTCATCTAGTCCAACCCCTCAAGCAGGAGACCTTACACACCATTTCTGACAGGTGGCAGTCGAGTCTCTTCTTGAAAGCCTCCAGGGATGAAGCTCCCACAACTTCCAAAGGCAACTTCGGTTCCACTGTTTCAGTGTTCAGATGTTGTAATGATGCGTGAGTTGTAATGATGCGTGACATACACATCAATGCATGAACAATGTGGCACCTGGGTATTTTGATGCAAATAAGAATAATAACATTAATTAGATATAACATTCATCATATTTGTTACATTCATCAAACTTATGTGATTCTATTGTTAATATACATATTTGTATTTATAGTCTTTCATTGTTTAATTATTTCATGTTTCAGTATATTCTTCTAATGCCAATCGCAATATTGTTTAGACACACATGATAATTTCATTATTCCATTTCTAATCTTCCCTCTAATTTTTGCTTTTCTCATGATATAAAAATGTGTATATTAATAATCCCCCCTCTCTCTCGTTTTGACTTTTCCCTTTGTACCCCATTAAAAGGTGCTGGGCAACACAAAATTCTGATCTCAGTTGTGGTTGTAAATCAGCTGTCTTACACAAAGAGTGATCCAGGCTTTGTGTGAAAGATAGTTCTTGAACAATGGGCCCTCTCCAACAATGTGAAATTTAATGTGGAGAAAAGCAAGGTTTTGTACCTGGGCAGGAAGAGCCAAAGGTACAAGTACAGATTAGGTAAAACCTGGCTCAAAAACAATAACTGTGAGGGACCTTGGAGTCCTTGTGGACGATCACTTGAATGTGAGCCAGCCATGTGCGGCAACAGCCAAAAAAGCTAAAACAATCCTTGGTTGTATAAACAGAGGCATGGAATCAAAATCATGTAAAGTGTTAGTAAAGCCTTTGTAAAGTCTTAGTAAGGCAAATACTGGAATACTGCATCCATTTTTGGTCACCACATTGCAAAAAAGATATTGAGATTTAAGAAAAAAGAAGTGCAAAGAAGAGCAACTAAGGTGATTAAAGGCTGGAGACAAAAATATATGAAGAGTGGTTGTAGGAACTGAGTATGGCCAGACTAGAGAATAGAAGAATTAGGGGGGACAGCAGAGCAGTATTCCAGTATTTGAGGGGCTGCTCCAAAGAAGAGGGGGACAAATTAGTCTCCAAAGCACCAGAGACCAGGCCAAGAAACAACGGACAGAAAGTTATCCAGGAAAGAAGCAACCTGGAATTGAGGAGAAACTTCCTAACTGGGAGGACAATTAACCAGTGGAACAGTTTGCCTCCAGAAGTTGTGGCCACTCCATCACTGGAGGTTTTTAAGAAAAGATTGGACAGCCACCTGTCTCAAATGGTATAGGATCCCCTGCTAGAGCAGGGGGCTGGACTAGAAGACCTCCAAGGTCCCTTCCAGCTCTATTCTGATTGTTTCCAAGCCTCGGTCGGTTGGAAGCAGAACCTGGATGTCCAGAGGGAAGACAGCCTCCCATTGGAGAATGATAACACTTGCCTGGCCCAGCCTAAATTAAACCCGCAGTCTAAAATGACTTAATTGAACCCTCCAAAATAAAAACCGTTTAGATCTATTAGATATCAATGGGATCAGTCCCAAGGGGGAAGGGATTCGGAATGGAGCTATGTCTCCTTCCATGGCCAGCTTCCTTTTAAAGATCTACCCATTTGCTTTCCCTCTGAATGATGAGGTTCAGTTGGGGAGTTTTTATTTTTTGCAAAAAGCAAATCTCGCCTGGGGCCATTTAACCGGCTTCCCGGGGAAGAGCAAGGGGTTTAATCTTTCTCTTCCAGTTGCCTCTCATTGTCCAGGCTGAAAAGAACAACCCGGAGACCATTCCATTAATTGCAGGTTTTATGTTTTCCCATGACAAGTATATTGTCTGCCCAAAGAGGAGCCATTGTGGGCCGCTGTGGCAGGACACCAGCTGTTGATTCAGTCTTTGGGGGGGGGGAGGTGGAGAAGCAAGGGAGCAGTGGGCACGGCTGAATTCTTTGGTGCCCTCTTGCTTAAGAACGGAGTAACCTAGGAGTTTCTCCAAGGGGAAGGAAAAATGAGTTCCCTTGCCCACATTTTTCCCTGGCACTCAAGGGAAGAAATCTCTAATAATAATTTGAGATTAATAATAATAATTCTTTTTTCACATTGGCACAATATGTGGGCACGCCAGGTCATCTTGGCAGCTGTAGTTTTATACATTTGCTGTTCAGGGTTGAAAACACACAAGGAAATGATCTGATTTATGGACATGGAAAGCAGAAGGGGAAACATAACTTCCCTGGAGAAAAAACAACAGCGGCCAACTGAGGCAGGATTTGTGCTCTAATTTTTTGCTGAGGGTCATTTTCTTTTGCAATTAAAAGATTAAATTAAAAGCCTCTCATGGGTAGAGAAAGGATATGGGGAAGGGATCAGTTTGGGGAAAAGCGAAGGAGAACGTGGAAATCTACCGAGGGCATTTCAAATTATTGTTTTTTAAAAAAAATATTCGCTGCCTATGTCTCCGTGGGGCTACTCACAACACTAGGAAAAGGAAGAGTGTAAACAGAACAGAGGTAAAATAATAGAATAATAAAATAAAATAAAAAAAATGAAAAGGAACGTGATGAAAATGCATCAATATGATCACCAGAAAGAGGGATGGGAGGAGACAGAGAACATCAGGTAGGAAAAAATGCCTCCAGTATTGAATTTTAAGTTTTTCACCCACAGTGTGTGTCCTTTGGAGCATAGGGCAGGCAGTGAGCCCATCTCGGCCATAAATCTTGCCCTCTTTCTTTGTTACCAAAGAGGACAAATTCTTGATCCATTTGGTTGCTATTTGGCAGCTGTAAAAAGTGTGGGTTTTTTGACTTTCACCTGGCCAATTGCCTGGTTTTTGGTCCAAAAAAAGAGGGGGAGAAAGACTCGTATGTCTCAACAGGGAGCAAAAGAACTTGGGGGCAGAGATCAAACCTCGATGGAAAATCCCCAATTCTTTCCCATTTTGTTTAGAGAAGGCTCCTTTGGCAGTTTCCAGCACTGAAAAATATTTTGTGTTCCAGAACCTGTGAACATAGATAGCACATTGAGTTCAGTTCCTTGAGAGGCTCAAAGGAAACCAGAGGGAAAAATTCTTAAATCCTGTGGCTGAAGATTATCTATTTTGAAGCATTTGGCTGGACTTTTTATTTTAAACACTAACTTGTTCCTTCTGAATAATGTATCTGTCCAACAAATGCCCCATCCAGGCCAAGAGAGTTGTTTAAAGAGCCACCAATATTACCAAAATTCCAAGAATTTTCCAAAACTAAATACAATCTTCTTTTGTTGCTGTGGGTTTCTGAGAAGTAATGACCAATATTTACTGATTTGCAGTCTCCTCAACTGCTTTTTCCTGCCTTAAGTCTGCAAAGAAAGGTTATGCCAATAAGAAATACGATTTAATAACTCAAATATATTGTCCTTATTCTTAAACATCCACGAATCTCTCTCAAATAAATAGTTGCTCAGAAGAACAAATCCAATCTGGGTTGCCTTTTAGAAACATGCCGAATTAAATTGTACCTGCATTTGATTAATTTAACTTGAATTAAATTAAAATCATTCAATTACGTCTGCTGATAAAATGTAGGTATTTGGAGGGGGAAAGGGTGACAATCTGAAATGTTTTGCTTCTGAAAATACCAGCAGAAAAAGTCTCCCAATTTTGTAAAAACTTTCATGGCTGAGATTCGTAGATTAAAATTAGCATTTCCAGAAAAACTCTCTGCTTGCAAGCAAATTATAGGTGGATATAATGCATCTGTGCATTCCAGGATTTTGTTCCATGGTGTAAACATGATATAAAGTTTTTCTCTCTCTCTCTCTCTCATTTTTCCATCTTGCTCCCTGAATGCCCCATCTGGCCTGCAAAAGATCCCTTCAGACAACCTCGCACCTTGATTATTAAGCACCTTTTAATGACCAGCTGCCCATCCTGCTGGCCAGCAGCGATAAGCTAACCGGAAGCTGAAATGTCAACCTGATGCTTATGAAAGGGCTCCATTGAGTTGACAGCATATTCCATTCATCTGGCCAGTTTTATTATTTCTGTTTCTGCAGAAGAAAGCAAGCCTGCCATCTCCTGGCCTCCAGCAGCCCTTTTTTTTTGCTCCGACTGTCCACAAACCGGCAGGACATCCTTGGACAATTGTTGCCAAAATGGAAAAGGTGAGGCTAAATCCTGCCTTTAGCCATGAAAGCCAGCTGGGCAACTTTGAGCCAATCACCAGGAGACGGTGAGTTCTAGTTCTGCCTTAGGCATGAAAGCCAGCTGGGCAACTTTGAGCCAATCACCAGGAGACGGTGAGTTCTAGTCCTGTTATGAAAGCCAGCTGGGTGACTTTGGACTAATCACCAGGAGACGGTGAGTTCTAGTTCTGCCTTAGGCATGAAAGCCGGCTGGGTGACTTTGGGGCAATCACTCTCTTTTCAGCTCAACCTACCTCACATGGTTGTTGTTATGAGGAAAAGAGGAGCAGGAAAGTATGTTGGATATGTTCACTGCCCTGAATAATTTGTAAAAAATAATACAGGTAGCTTTTTGTCATAATAATATAAACACCTGGTTTATATAAAGATCTATCCATCTAATCGGTCAAACCCCAAAATCAAAGTTTCATTCCTTTCCATTTCACGCACGAAATTGAGAAGAAAAATACTTCTAGAATAGAATTAGAAGAATAGAACAGAATAGAATAAGAATAAGAATTCTTTATTGGCCAAGTGTGATTAGGCACACAAGGAATTTGTCTTGGTGCAAATGCTCTCAGTGTACATCAAAGAAAAGATACATTTATCAAGAATCATCAGGTACAACACTTAATAATAGTCCTAAGGTACAGTAAGCAATCAAATCATACTAGGAAACAGTCAATATAAATCGTAAGGAAACAAGCGACAAAGTTACAGCCATACAGTCACAAGTGGGAGGGGATGGGTGATAAAGGAGTGATGAAAAGATGAATAGTAATAGCAGGGCAGACTTTGTGAATAGTTGGACAGTGTTGAGGGGATTATTTGTTCAGCAGAGTGATAGTGTTCAGGAATAAAACTCTCCTTGTGTTTAGTTGTTCTGGTGTGCAGGGCTCTCTAGCATCGTTTTGAGGGTGGGACTTGAAACAGTTTATGTCCAGGATGTGAGGGGTCTCTATATATTTTCACAGCCCTTTTTTTGACTCATGCAGGATACAGGTCCTCAGTGGAAGAAAGGCAGGTTAGTAGATGTTGTTTTTTCTGCAGTCCTAACTATCCTCTGAAGCCTGTGTCTGTCCTGTTGGGTTGCAGAACTTTTTCTATCTTTTTCATTCATCAAAATAGTCTATTTGGCCATTTCAGCCAAACACCATAAAACTTCTGCAACCTTTCGTCCCTGGTGGGAATCGAAGCATCCTCCCATTTTTGGGCATGCAATAATCTTGCTGCTAAAACAGAGTCAGTTTGTGACGGACAGTTTGCCAAGGACAAGTGAGGGGGCAGCAGGGGGCGCTCTCGCCCAGCCAGGGAGTGGGCCCAGCCTTACCTGCGCATCTGTTGGAAAGCATCCTCCTACCTGGGAGGATAGGAAGAGAGGTAAAATAATAATCCAACGGCATCTGCTTCCTTCTTCTGGACCAAGAGGGAAATAAAACCGCCGTCCCTTCTAGCAAAAACCTGCTGTTTCTCTTCCCCTCCGGATGTCTCGCTACCAACTGCTCAGCCGTTTGGATGCCCCACCATCACCCCAGGGAAGATGGCAGTTTAACTTCATCATGTGAAGAACAAAAAAAAAAAAANAAAAAAAAAAAAAAAAGGGGGGGGGAGGAGAGAGGAAGATGGGAAAACACAGCCTCACGACAAAAACAACAACAACAACAACCCTGTAAAAATCTGGGGAGCATCTCGTAAAGCAGCATCTGCTCCGCTAACCTGGAGGATTTTAAGAAGAGATTAGATAACCATTTATCTGAAATAGTATAGGTTTTCCTGCTTGAGCAGGGGGCTGGACTAGATTTCCAAGGTCCCTTCCAGCTCCTATTCTATTCTATCCTCTATTCTGTTTTTTATTCTATTCTATTCTTGTTCTCCTGTCTTCTATCATCCATTCCATTCTATTCTACTCTATTCTATTCTCTCTTCTATATTCCATTCTATTCTCTTCTAGTTTATCTTCACTCCAATATTTCTGTTCTATTTTATTCCAATATTTCTATTCTGTTCTTTTTCAGTCCAATATTTCTATTCTATTCTTTTTCACTCCAATATTTCTATTCTATTCCATTCTATTTCATTCCAATATTTCTATTCTATTCTTTTTCACTCCAATATTTCTATTCTATTCTATTTCATTCCAATATTTCTATTCTATTCTATTCTTTTTCACTCCAATATTTCTATTCTATTCTATTCTTTTTCACTCCAATATTTCTATTCTATTCTATTTCATTCCAATATTTCTATTCTATTCTATTTCATTCCAGTATTTCTATTCTATTCTTTTCTGTTTCTCTATTCTATTCTTATTCTATTCCAATCTAATTATATTCTACATTCCATTATTCTTTCCTCTTCTCTTCTCTTCTCTTCCAATTTCTCTTCTATTCAATTAATTCTATTCTACATTCCATTATTCTCTTCTCTTTTCTTCTCCATTCCATTATTCTATTATTTCTGTTCTGTTCTATTCTAAATTCTTCATTCCATTATTCTCTTCTCTTCCAATTTCTATTCTATTCTTCTATTTTCTATTCTATTCTAATTCTATTTTACATTCCATTATTTCCTTCTCTTCCAGTTTCTATTCTGTTCTAATTCTATTCCATTATTCTCTTCTCTTCTGATTTCTCTTCTCTTCTAATTCTCTTCTCCATTCCATTATTCTCTTCTCTTTTCTTCTGATTTCTCTTCTCTTTTCTTCTCCATTCCATTGTTCTATTATTTCTGTTCTGTTCTATTCTAAATTCTTCATTCCATTATTCTCTTCTCTTCTATTTTTGGTGTGTCCAAAGTACCTTCACTTGAGGCAGAGATAAGTGTGGGAGGTGTAATTTCAGGGGAGAACTGTGGGGAGTGGGCACGCCAGAAAGCTAAACCAGCAAATTGCACCAGGATTGGCCTCCCGTTTTAAGAAGATGAAACAGCCCATTCTGGCAAGGTCCTGGGTTCAAAACCTGCTGCAGCTCCTATTTGGGGGCTCCTATTTCCCCTGGGAAACCCCTGAGATCTTCCTCCAGCTGCTGCCGGCTGGCCAAGCAAGGAAACTCCAAAGCTACATCTCTGCAACATATCTCGTAAAGCAAGAGAGCTAGGCAGCTGCTCGCACACAGGCACACATGTACACACACACGAATTGCAGCACATTGCTCAGCGCCTGCCTGGGGTCCCTGTGGCTAGGACTTCATCTCAATTAGGGAGGCTTTGCTCTATAATAAGCTGCAGTATTTTGAAGCCTTCGGCAACTAATTTAGCGGAGAAGCTGCTGATTTTGCACAACCCACCCAGTTATTCCCTGGGAACAGCTGAAAAGCACTTGCTTTCAATCTAGGAAGTTCCGGTTCTTTCCCACCTTGGGTCAGAATCTGGGTCAGTCCCATTTCTGCTCTAAAAGCACCAAACTTGGGGAGAAAAATGAAAATATATTCTTTTTGTTGCTGTTGTTTTCCAGTGTATATTTTTTTTCTTTATTCATCTTCTTTTCATGACCCATTAATCCCTTGCATAGGGGTGGAGTCAAGGCAACGGAATGGTGCGGAGTGTTGACTGGCCAGATGCCTTTCCTGTCGCCCATGCGGAGTTTTTTTTTCTTTATTGCCAAGGTTAAAATATAGAATTAAGATTCTTAAAAGAACTCGGGGACTTGTAAACTGCTTCTCTCCCTAAAGTTGCAAGGAACAGAACTTGACTTAAAAGTTTAATGTTTAAGCATTTATTACAGTCATCCTGCTGTGGCATGAAAAAAATGCCCAAGGCAATGGCAGGATAAATAATTGTAATAAATATAATTTATTTACAAGGAATCTGGTAGCATTTCCCCCCCCCCAACAAACCCATTTAAAATTTTCTTAAATAAATAAAGCAATCTGCTTCCAATAAAATCAGATTCCAACCTTATAAGGCCCAACCAGCTTTGGTTCAGATTGTTCTGGGATGAAAAAAGTGGCAATGAAGGGACCTTGAAGGTGTTCTAGTCCAACCCTCTGCTCATGCAGAAGACTTATACCACTTCAGGCAGGCAGGCAACAGAACCTAAACAGACGAGGAGTTTGCCCCAAACCCGTGTAAAACAGAAGGGGAGATTAAATGAAGATTAAACTCTTATTTTAAATCTGGGAAACATTTGTTCCACAGTTTCAATGGTCTACCTGCAAGTAACCCTGTCCAGGGGTCTCGTCCAAGCTTTGGCAAAGGAGGAAACATCAGCCACAAATGTTTTTTATTTAAAAAAAAAACCGCACAAACTTTTGTTGACCGTATCTAAGGATACAGATGCTCCCACTGGATTGGAAACTGAATTAATCCTCTGTGTCTGTATGTGTGTGTGTATATATTCATATGTGTGTGTGTGTGTGTGTGTGCGCACACACATTTATATATATAAAAGTGAAATATCACATCATCACAAAATCTCCTGAACCGTAAAGCCTACAAATGTGAAATTTGGCACGTATCTTCCTCTTGGCTTCTAGGGCCTCACTAAGAAAGGATTTTTTGAAATGACCATCAGAGCATTCGTATTTTGTTATATTATTATTAACACGCTCTGATGCTAAGGAGTTCTACTCCCTCTCCCCAACTGAAAAGAAATATCTTCCAAAGGCAAAACCCAAGCAGAGGAGTTTCAGTTTCAATTTTACTTTCACAGCAGCACCAAGCAGCTTTAGTACAGATCACTTGAGCTAAGCCATGCCCAGGCTCCTTGCTGTCTCCTTCTTGCTCACACAACAAAGACTGCTTCAGTTTCCAAACAGCCCTCCACTCTCTCGCACACTGACAGGACGCTAGCCAGATGAATACTGATGGATGCTGCTAGGCAGAGGCATAATTTTTTCCTCCTTATTTTCCTTCCCAAAAACTAAGCCCGACCACATAGTTTCATAGTAAAGTATGGGTATCCAGCTAGTGTGTGTATGTGCACTGGTATGAAGCTGAAAGCACCAGCCTGAGGGTGGTGAGTGGGACCTCGCGGAAACATCACCAAGATACTTAATCTTACACGGGAAAAGACCTGAACACACCTAGATCTATATATGTATGTATGTATATATATGTATGTATGTATGTATGTATGCATGCATGCATGCATGTATATATGTATGTATATATGGTATTCAGCTTTGTTTTGGTATTTTCCCACGTCATCATAGTTGTGCTTTTAAAGTTGTAGCAACGTTTCGACAGAACCTCATCTGCCATCATCAGGCTTCTGCATTGTGTTCGTCTGTTCGTCTGTCAGGTGATAGCCTGACTCACAGACGAACTCCATACAGAAGCCTGATGATGGCAGATGAGATTCTGCCGAAACGTTGCTGCAACTTTAAAAGCACTACAATGACGTGGGATAATACCCGAAGGAAGATGAACTGCATTCATGTAAGTACCCGCGAAAACTTTAAAAAAAACCATATATATACATATATATATATTTGTTTTTTTAAGCTTTCGCGGGTACTTACATGTGTGCTGTTTAGCTTCCCTCGGGTATTATCCCACATCATTGTAGTGTTGTTAAAGTTGTTTTATTATCCCACGACAATGACGTGGGATAATACCCGAGGGAAGCTAAACAGCACATATATATATATATATGCCGCATATACATATACACATGTACACTGTATATGTATGAGCATACATGTGGGTGTGGGTATCTATATCTATATAGACATACATACCTATATGCAAGCACATACACACACACATACATACACATATGGTGTATATAGGTATGTATTTGTGTACATACACACACACACACACAAGGATTAATTCAGTTTCCATTCCAGTGGCAACGTCCCTATCCTCAGATATGCTCTGCATATATCCATTTTGCCGTAATAGATTTCTCAGGGAGCCAGCCTTTTGTTCCCAGCTTTGGCCAAATCCCAGCAGGGCCGGGAAGTCAACGCCAGCTGAGGTTGTGGTCAATCCCAACCCCCCCCTTCTTCCTCTGGACATCCCCTTCAGCCAGTTAGAGCTTGGCTTGCCCTGAGCTGCGCTGGCGCTGAGGGCCAGGTGCTCGTGGCCATTTCATCAGGTGAGACACTTCAAGGGTTTCCCGCTTGGACTCCATGCAAGATTTATGCTGCAGCTTTTTCTGCCTGCAGAAGCAGCTGTCACTCACGCCAGAGCATTAAAGATGGAGAAGTCAAAATAGTTTTGCCAACTTCAGACATCTCACTGAAGGAAGCGAAGGCGCCAGGTTCCCCCTGCCGGGGATGAAGCCACCTGGATTTCCAGCTCCCGCAAGGGACAATTTGAGGGGGGGTTCATCCAAAATGAGGAGCTCCCCACCCACGAGGCCAGGTTGTCCCACTGATGGTTTTAAGAAGAAACTGGACAGCCCCCTGTCTGAAATGGTGTAGGGCCGTGATGGCGAACCTATGGCATGCGTGCCACAGGTGGCTCACAGAGCCATTTGTGTGGGCACGCAAACTTACCTCACTGCATACGTGCGTGTCTCCCAGCTGATTCTCGGGCCTTTTTCAGCCTGTCAGAAGCTTGAGGGAAGCCTCTGCAGGCTCTGCAGGATGAAAAATAGGCCCGTTTCATCACTTTCTGTATTTCCGGAAATACCAGAAGTGATGACATAGGCCCATTTTTTTTTTTGGCTTCCCTCAAGCTTCTGACAGGCTGAAAAAAGCCTCAAATGGGCGGAAAATCAGCTGGGGGGTGCAGTGCAGGTAAGGGGGCAGTGACATGGGGGAATCACCCGCCCATGCACAGCGGGCGTGGGGAGGCCATGTGCATTGCCTTCTGGGTGCTGTCATGTGAGCAATTTTGGGCACAGGAGCCCAAAAAGGATAGGCACCACTGGTGTAGGATCTCCTGCTTGAGCAAGGGGTTGGGCTAGATGACCTACAAGGTCCCTTCTATCTGTTAAACTAATCTTGTTCTTTGGGTGGGGACTTTTGATGGAGTTGGGGATGATGGGAGTCCTGCTCTCTCGTCCCTTCTTCTTCCAACCTGGCCTTCGTCAGGAGTGGGCAATGCTTTCACCAACCTACTGCTTTCCATTAGGGTGGGACTACAAGGTCCCTCCTCCCCAGCCAAGGACAGGCAGGAGGTGTTTGGGCTGGAGCTGATGGGAATTGGTGTCCTCTGTCTTAAACCTATCAAGCTTGGGCGTGGCTTTTCCTCATCTGCCCTGGTCCAGTTCTTGTGGCTGGGGATGATGGAAGCCTGGTCCAGCACACCTTCCTTTCCCTTGGTTCCTTGGGACTTGCTGAGAGAGCAGCTCCCTCCATCGGGGCTGAGGAGGATGGGCGCTGAATGCAACAGCACTGTGGAAACTCCCAAAGGCATAACCACTCCTCTTGTGGATGGGGATGATGTTCCTTCTCTCCTTCCGTCATATGAGGCAACATATAAACCATGGGATGCTGGCAATGCAGCACCTAGCAGCTATGGATGATGGGACTTTGCCTTGCACGGGGCTGTGGGACAGCCCAGTTCCAGCTGAGGATGATGGGCCCTATAGGAGGCGATGAGACACTCCCAGCTGCAGCTGGGGATGATGGATCCCTTGCCCTGCACAGCTCCGGCTGGGGATGCTGGACCGGGCCACGTGCACAGCGGAGGGCGTGGCCCTCCCGCGGCCAGGGGGCGTGGCTAAGGGCCCGGCCCCGCCCCGCGCTCGCCTCCGCCTTCTCCACAACCGGCCAAGATGGCGTCGCTCTCGCTGCAGGAGGCCTCGATGCCGGCGACCGGTGGCTTCTCCTTCCACAACACTGCCCGGTGAGGCCGGGGAGGCGGCGGGGAGCCGGGCGGGAGGCCCGAGGATGCCGGCCGGAGGAGCCGGAGGGGCCCAGGAGGCCGCGGCGGAGCCCCTTCCGGCCGCGTCGGGCTCGGCCAAGGCGGCCGTGACTCAGGAGCCGGGCTCCGCGCGGGCCAAGCCGGCCCGAAGCGGAACGGACGCCCGGCTGCCGTTTCCTCCCGTCCGGGGAAACCCCCCCGTCTCCGCTCCCTGGCGGGTTGTGCTGGTTCCCGGCGACGGACGGGGCCAGCGCTTCTCCGGGCCTGCTGGGAACTACTCCTCCCAGAAGGCCCGGCCCTTGGGAACCCACGCTGAGGCATGCTGGGAGTTGGAGTCCGGGAAGAGAAGGGGCGCCTCTGGGCAGCCAGCGGAGATGGGGGGCGGGATCGCAGCCTGGTTTGGACGGGTGGGATGCGAAGATCTCCCCTCCCTTCCAAAACCAGCCCCTCCTTGGGTTGCACCCTGTTTTTTCAGCCCCAGGTGGGGAGGGGAGGGAAGGAAACCCCCCCCCCCATCCATCTGTCAAGAAGGGGAGGAATTGATATAAGTAATTCCTTTTCGATGTAACCTGAATATCCTAATTCTTGTATTGAATTTGTATAACCTGCACATGATTTTACAACTGGAGGGCCCCCCTCTCCCTGGAAGATGCCTGGAAACTTGTCACCTCTTGGAGAGAGAGAAAGAGGAAAAGAGGCCATAAAAAATTCCAGCTTCAAAAGAGGAAGAATCTTATCTCAACTACATTCCCAGAAAAAAAAGAAAACTATGAAATTGGACGAAATCCATGCCAGACGAAGGGGAGGGGCTCTAACTCCTTTTATCTAAGCTGCATGCCTGGAAGGATATCAGATCCTGCTTGGAATATGGACCGTCTGTCTGTCTTTTCAATAAAGTTCATTTACTTTTCAAAAGTTCGTTCTTATCCTGTGAAAGGGAGAGAGAGTCTAATCCTTACACCATCCATGATCTGGGGATGCTGGCAGAGGCTCCTCTCATGTTGGCTTCTCTTCCGTTTGCAGGAATGCCCAGCTGGAATCGGAGGGGGGCCGGAAGGGACTTCGGCTGCCCGCTGCTCGCAAGACGGGCACCACCATTGCCGGCGTGGTGTACAAGGTAAGGTCGAGGTGGCAGCTCTCAGGGAAGCTCGCCCTTGGGGTTCTGTGCCAAAGGTGCAGCCTCAACCCTCTTTCTCGTCCTCCCCCAGGATGGTATCGTGCTGGGCGCAGACACCCGTGCCACCGAAGGGATGGTGGTTGCCGACAAGAACTGTGACAAGATCCACTTCATCGCTCCCAACATCTAGTAAGTCTGCTTGGTCCCGAATCAAGGCGGGGAAGGGCTGGGGTTTGTGCATCGGGCCTCCTAGTCGAAGGAGAAGATGCGTGTGAATTGTGTGGCAATCAGCATGTGATGACATGGCAGTATCCTCTTGAATGCGCTTGGGTGTTACGTAAAGCAAGTGTCGGTTCTGCCATTTTCGGCTTGGCGCTGTCAGGTTTCCAAGTGATGAAATCCATTTAAAAAGAGAAGAGCAAAGTCCCATCTTCCAAAACAATTTCTTTTATTTAGGAAAGCATCAAATTCAGAGGTGGTATTCAGAAGGTTCTGACCAGTTCTGGAGAACCGGTAGCGGACATTTTGAGTAGTTCGGAGAACCGGCAAATACCGCCTCTGACTGGAGATTTTACAGTATCCTTCCCCTGCCACGATCACCAAGACATGCCCACAGAACCAGTAGTAAAAAAAAATTGAATCCCACCACTGATCAAATTGGCAGAGTGTTGTAATTCCGGATCTGACACAACCCGGAATTATACCACATAATATTGGAAATTAGAAGCAACTAGAAATTAGAAGTAAAGTCACATTCCCCAATGGAAGTAAATCAATGTTTGCCTGGTGTCCTCAATCTCCACCTCCAGGCCTCAGCAGGGTCAGCTTTTGTCCCCAGCAAAGAGAAAGAAAGAAAAGGAATATATAATAAAGCTAAATGAAATGGCTATGCATATGTCAATTTTGGGCTTGACAGTTACCTTGCTGGCATCCTAGCATCAAAGGTTTGGGGGGGGGGGAACAAATGGGCAATAATGTATGGAGATGTGGTGGGAAATAGGAAGGGGAGGGGGGAAAATGACACTTTGATGAAGACCAGAGAAGCACGGGACCATCTTGTGCCAACATTCAAAGCCATGCACCCTGCACCAAACTTCTCAGGGATTCTCAAAACTACTCTCTTAGATAGATAAACAGAGTTGGAAGGGACCTTGTAGGTCATGTAGTCCAACCCCCCTTCCAAGCAGGAGACCCTACACCATTTCTGACAGATGGCAGTCCGGTCTCTTCTTGAAAGCTTCCAAGGAGGAAGCTCCCACAACTTCTGAAGGCAAAAAACTGGTTGGTTGATCTCACTCATTCTCAATGGAAGGATTAAAAGCAGGAGAGAGTTACCCAGTCATCATGTCTAGGGCTGGCAATCTCCCCCCCCCCCCAAA
>BHFT01029876.1:40000-66236 GCA_004320025.1 Laticauda laticaudata | reverse complement strand
CCCCCCCCCCCAAACTGGGGGAGGGGGGACCAGCAGGGTTGGGGGAGAGAAATACCTGTGTGAGTCAAATAAATAATATAAAACTTATCTTCTCCTGTGTGGCTTTTCATTGGCTGAAGATGAACTGGTCATGCAGGGAGGGCTGGGATGAGGGGAAAAACTTGTAAATTTTCCAGCGGGAAACTTAGATCTAGTGTGGCTTTGCCACCACCAGTAACCTTTAATAAAAGAAGCTATTGCTTCAATCAAAAGGAGTCAAAAGTCTTTCTTTCCTAAGGGCCTGGGCTGGGCAGGTCTGACAGTGAGGTTCCTTGGAGTGGAAGAGGCTGATAGGTTTCAGAGGGACTTAGAGATGCTGTTTTACTCTTGTAGCTGCTGTGGGGCCGGAACAGCTGCGGACACTGAAATGACCACCCAAATGATCTCTTCGAACATGGAGCTTCACTCCCTTTCGACTGGCCGGCTTCCGAGAGTTGTGACGGCCAACCGGATGCTGAAGCAGATGCTTTTCAGGTACCTAATTGTTGTCTGGGTGGGATTGTTAGCGGGTGAGAAGGGTTCCCTCCACATCTTTCAGAAGCGAAGGGAGGGAGGAGTTAAAACATTCAAGATAGTAACTGTGAGCACAATTTATGTGGGGGGGAAATGAGAATAGAATAGAATAGAGAATAGAATAGAATAGAACAGAACAGAACAGAATTGAATTCTTTATTGGCCAAGTGTGATTGGACACACAAGGAATTTGTCTTTGGTGCAAATGCTCTCAGTACATAAAAGATACTTTCATAAAGAGTCAAGAATAATCAGGTACAACACTTAATGATAGTCATAGGGTACCATAAGCAATCAAATCATACTAGGAAACGGTCAATATAAATTAGAAGGATACAAGAGACAAAGTTACAGTCATACAGTCACAAGTGGGAGGGGATGGGTGATAGGAGTGATGAGAAGATTAATAGTGATAGTAATGCAGACTTTGTAAATAGTTGGGCAGTTTTGAGGAATTGTTTAGCAGAACGATGGCTTTCGGGGGAAAAACTCCCCTTGTGTCTCATTGTTCTGGTGTGCAGGACTCTATGGCATCATTTTGAGGATAGGAGTTGAAACAGTTTATGTCCAGGATGTGAGGGGTCTGTAGATATTTTTACAGCCCACTTTTTGATTCATGCAGTATACAGGTCCTTCATGGAAGGAAGGCAGGTTAGTAGACGTTTTTTCTGCAGTCCTAACTATCCTCTGAAGCCTGTGTCTGTCCTGTTGGGTTGCAGAACCAAACCAGACAGTTACATAGTGGTGCAGATATCTCCACTGTGATGTGTCTTTGTTGATTTTCTTGCACTCCAGGTACCAGGGATACATTGGTGCAGCTTTGGTTCTCGGCGGGGTGGACGTCACTGGGCCTCACCTCTACAGCATTTATCCTCACGGCTCGACCGACAAGCTGCCTTACGTCACGATGGGTGAGTCACACTCTTGCACAACTGGGCTGAGGTGTCTGCACTGCCCACTAGTGGGGGACCCAGAGCATTTAATCCCCCCCCCCTTCCGATGATTCAGCTAATGGGGCAGAAAAAGAAAGCGAAATTCTTGGCTGCTTTAATGGTGCCTTTGATCCCCTCTGGAGACTCTTGAAAAGAATTGGAGGAAGAAGCTGCAAAGAGGGATTTCCTCCCTCTGAAAAAGGAGTTGTTTTAACTTCCAGGGGAGGAAAAAAACAAAACAAATTGTAGGCCAGCTCTCTAAAACGCCCTAAGTTCTAAGGAGAAAGTGAAAGAATACAGGTAGTCTCCACTTACGCTCACAACTGGGCCCAAAATTCATGTTAATTATAAATAACTCATTACTAAGTGAATTTTGCCCCATTTTATGACTTGCCTTACCATCATAAATATGAGTCAGTTGCCAAGCAGCTGAATTTTGATTACGTGACCCTGTGGATGCTGCTGCAACGCTCATCAGTGTGGAAAAAAACTGACCACAAGTCACTGTTTTTTCAGTGCTGATGTAACTTTGAATGGTCGCTAAATGAACTGTTGTAAGTTCGAGGACTACCTGTACATGAAGAGCATTTTAATTTCCTTAATTGAGCCCTTCATAGATTCCTGAGCTGAGAAGTTTCTTTTTAATGCCTTTTTTCAACCCAACGGAATTAAATTGATGCAAGAGACGGTGGAAAATGTCGCCATTTGCTTGTGTGTTTCTCTGAGCTTGGATCCCCGAATTCAACTCACCTTTGGGTTATCCTTCATTTCTTTAAAATGCGTTGCCAAAAGTGATCACCAAGAAAATGCCAGAAAAAAACTCGGAAATATGATCAGAAATAATATATCCCACTTAATGATGATTGGATAATGGAATTGAATAGAACAGGAACAGAAAGGAATAGGATAGGGTAGAATGGAACAGAATTATTTATTGGCCAAATGTTATTGGACACACAAGGAATTTGTAAAATACATTCATCAAGAATCATAAGATACAACACTTAGTCATAAGATACTAAATAAGCAATCAAATCATACTTGGAAACAAAAACAATATAAATTGTAAAGATACAAGCAACAAGGTTATAGTCATAGGTAGGAGGAGATAGGTAATAGGATAGAGAAGAAGAATAGGGATGGAATAGAACAGAACAGAATAGAATAAAATGAGGAAAGAATGGAACAGAATAAGGAATGGAATTAGAGTAGAGTAGAGTAGAACGGAACGGAAGAACAGAACAGAATAGAATAGAATAGAATAGAATAGAATAGAATAGAATAATTCTTTATTGGCCAAGTGTGATTGGACACCCAAGAATTTGTCTTCGATGCATAAGCTCTCAGTGTACATAAAAGCTGTAAGTGATAAATCATGATAATAATCATCATAAATACATTCATCAAGAATCCTAAGATGCAATACTTAGTGATAGTCATAGGATATTAAACAAGCAATTCAAAATCATACTAGGAAACAAAAATAATACAAATTGTAAAGATACAAGCAACCAGGTTATAGTCATAAGTCGAACAGGAAATAGGTAAAAGGAAGGATGGGAAGAATAACAGTAGTGCAGACGTTGTAAAGAGTTGGACGGGATTGAGGGAATTATTTGTTCAGCGGAGTGATGTTGTTCGAGAATAAAACTCTCCTTGTGTCTCGTTTGTCTGGTGTGCAGGGCTCTTTAGCATCATTTTGAGGGAAGGAGTTGAAACAGTTTGTGTCCGGGATGTGAGGGGTCTGTAGATATTTTCACATTTTAATTTTAATGAGATGATGGACTATTCTCCACCTATCGCCTTGTCCAAAACTCAGATTTTGTTTGGACAAAAAGTCTTACCAGCCCAAACCGGGGTGCTAATAGTTTCCATACACATAGTCCTCAAATTACAACAGTTCATTTAGTGTGACCACTCAAAGTTGCAATGGCACCGGAAAAAAAAGGCTACTCACGACCGTTTTTCCCACACTTATGACCGTTGCAGCCTCCCCCATGGCCATGTGATCAAAACTCAGGCGTAGCATCCCTGTGGGGGTGTCATGTGATTTCCCCTTTTGCGACCTTCCGACAAGCAAAGGCCATGAGGGAAGCCAGATTCACTTAACAATGGCGTTAGTCACTCTACAGCGGCAAAGATTCGCTGAACAACGGTGGCAGGGACGGTCATAAAAGGAAGGCAAAACTCACTTAGCAACTTGTCTCGCTTAGCCACCGAGATTTTCGGGGCTCAGTTGTGGTCATAAGTCGAGGATCAAGGGGAACCCCAGGCATCTGAGGATCTGAGGTTTAATCGAGCGAGACCGTATTCAGGCCAATAGATGGTGCCATGCTACCCTACAAATGTGTTGCATTATTTATTCTGTGCATAAAAATCTTTCTCTACCACCCCTCGTTTCTGAAAAAAATGCTATTACGGGATTTATGATGTAATATTCTATCCCGCCTCTTTATGCGCATTAACATAAAAGATGAAATTGGATTAATATTTATAAATGTTGCCCTGAAACATATAAATTATTAAGCCACTGAACCATAAATTACCTTGTTCTGTGTCTGTGTGTGTGTGTGTGTGTGTTTCTGAGAGACGAGTGTACATAGTAAGTGATTAATGAACCAAAACAGCAAAAATCTTGTCTGCTGGGCACTGAGGTCTTTTTTTTTTTTTAAAAATTTGGTTTTGTTTGCTCTGGGACACGAGTATCTTAACAAATATTCTTCCCTGAACCTTGCAAAAGAAAACAAACCATGAAGGAGGATTCTCAGGAAGAAACCAGCCTCTCCTCTTTCTCCTAAGAATTCCCGTTTTGTCCCTTTGCCTCTTTCCATCCAGCCATGCAAATCCTTTTCCTTCTGTTGTCTCCCCCCACTTTTTTTTAAGGAAGAAAAAGTGAGGTCTTGTAAGATCTGAGCAGACGTATTCAGGGTCGGTGTGTTGACTTCCCGCCCGAAATCTACCGGCCCCAACCAGTTTGCCAACATAAACATTCAAGCAAGACTGTGAAGTTTCTCTGTGTCATATATGTGTGTGTGTTGGAGGGGTATATGCATAAGGGTTATCACCTGAGAGCTGAAGGCAACAAAATTTCATTTTAATGGATGCTGATTTGTGTCCATTTAAAGTAGTAGTAATAGAGTTCTGTTCTACTCTACTCTTCCCCTACCCCTATTCTACTGTATTCCTATTCCCTTCCATATTCTATTCTACTCTACTCTGCTCTATTCCATAATATTCTTTCCTATTCCTATTCTATTCTATTCCTATTCTACCCTTCCCCTATTCTACCCTTCCCCTACTCCTGTTCCTATTCCCTTCCATATTCTATTCTACTCTACTCTATTCTACTCATTCTGTTCCTGTTCTAATTCCTATTCTATCCTATTCTATTCCACTATAGTCTACTCTACTCTTTCCCTATTCTATTCTATTCTATTCCTTTTCCCTTCTGTATTCTGTTCTGTTCTGTTCTACACTTCTCTTCCTCTACCCGTATTCTATTGTATTCCTATTCCCTTCCATATTCTATTCTATTCTGTTCTATTCTATTCTATTCATATTCATATTCTATCCTACTCTACCCTACTCCACTCTACTCTTCCCCTACCCCTACCCCTATTCTAGTCTATTCCTGTTCCCCTCCATTTTCTACTCTACTCTACTCTACTCTACTCTACTCTACTCTACTCTACTCTACTCTACTCTACTCTACTCTACTCTACTCCTATTCCTATTCTATTCTTATTCCTATTCTTATTCTATCCTATTCTATTCTAGGCTACTCTACTCTTCCCCTATTCTGTTCTATTCCTATTCCCTTCTGTGTTCTGTTCTGTTCTACTCTACTCTATTCTAATTCTCTGTTCTCTGTTCTTATCTATTCATAATTTTCATACAGTTAGCCTTTGATTAACAACAATTCATTTAGTGACAGTTCAAAGTTACAATGGCACTGAAAAAAGTTTCTTATGATCAGTTTTCACACTTACGACCTTGTGGCATCGCCATGGTCACATGATCAAAGCTCAGGACCCTTGACAATTGACTCACATTTACGATGGTTACAGTGCCCCGAGCTCACACAGTCATCTTTTACAACCTTTTTACAAGCCAAATCAAGGAGGAATGCCAGATTCACTTCCCAGCCGTTTTGTTTAACTTATCAACTGCAGTGATTCATTGTAACAACTGTGGCAAGAAAGGTCATAAAATGGGGCCAAATTCACCTAAATGTCTCACTGAGCGACAGAAATTTTGAGCTCAATTGTCGTAAGTTGAGGACATGTATATTAGTGCATCTCTCTCTCTCTCTCTCTGTGCGTGGCTGTTTTTGACAAAGATCACAACAGATTTGGGAAAGGGAGCTTGGAGGTCATCTAGTCTGGAGGTTGCCAACCTTTTGGACCTCAGGGACCACCAAACTCATACTTTTAAATCCCGTGGACCAGAGACCCTGGGAAAATCCCTAAAAAAAAATCTGCAGGAAAATTCCCCACCCATTTTCCTACCGATCCATCATTCTTTATTCGGGATCGCAGGATGCTGTCTCCAGCTTCATTCTCGGGGGGGAGAGAGAGACTTTTGGCTTCATGCAAGGAAAGCAGCAGAAGCAGCAGAAGTCTTTCTTTCTCTCCCCCAAACTCCACCAGAAATGAGTCTTTGCAGCCTCTTGGAGCAGGAGGCCTTGCAAGGTCCCAAAGACTCATTTCTGGCAGAGTTTGGGGGAGAGAAAGAAAGACTTTGGCTGCATGCAGCCAAAAGTAGAAGAAGAAAGAAGCGTGAAGCAGCAGCCCGGTGGCCAGACCAGGCGCATGGGGCGAGTGGGGCAAGTTCCCCCCCTCCCCCCTTTCCCTCCTCACCTTACTAACTCGTGTTGTTTGTAATGCAAGTGATGCAAGCCTTGTGTTCCCATGGGCCATGTGGGCGGCACAGCCTTGTGTTCCCGTGCAGCCTGGCTTAATTGCTTTGGGGTGACACTTCTCTGCGGACCGCTAAAATTTTCTCACAGACCACCAGTGGTCCCCTACCACTGGTTAGTGACCACTGTTCTAGTCCAATCCCCTGCTTTGGCAGGAAACCTGTAGCATTTTAGAGAAATGACTGTCCAATTTCTTCTTAAAAAACCCCACTTTGGAAGCTTAAATAGGATTGGGGTCCAGAAGAATTCAGGGTTGGCATTTTTAAGGCAGGGTTTTTCAATCTCAGCCATTTTTAAGACCTGTGGACTTCAACTCCCAGAATTCCCCAGCCAATAAGAATTCAGAGAGTTGAAGTCCACACATTTTAAAATTGCTGAAGTTGAGAAATACTGGGTTAAAGCCTTAAAAAAATTGAATGGCACCTGGAAAAGGGATTGAGATCACCCAGGATAACCATCCTGGCGACGACTTTAATTCATTGTAGCCCAGCCCTGATGGGGGATTCTTGAAATTGATCCAGAATTCCTGGAGAATTACCGGTTGGGAAGGACTGGGCTGGTGAGAGGACTTTTTTCTCTTCTGCCTCCAGATTGTCAGATCCCTTGCTCATTGCTGACCTTCTGGGAAATGATGTAGAATGTCCCTTTTTATTTTGGAGCAAAAAACATTTAAGAGCCCAAGTCTATTGATTTTTTTAAAAACCTATTTTTGAAAAGGCTTCCAAGCATTTGTGCTGCTCTTTAGTGGTTTTGCTCCAAACAAGTATAGTTTGTTAAAAGAGTTTAGATTCGAACGGTGTCGTGGATCCTCGGTTTGTTTTGAGGAGTGCTGACTCAAGCCCCCAAGGAGGAAAAGAAACATGCTGCTTTTTAAAGACGACATTTTAAACAATTCGCCAAAGCTCGTGTCACAGCTACTTTTAAAAACGGGAGGCTGTTGTGTTCCCAAATTGTCTTGAGTTTTACAATCTCTGGGAAGACTGCCTTTGTGTGACCCATACAGGGAGGCAATCCATCCAAGAAGAGAAGTTTGCAGGCATTGATTGAGAAACCCGGCTATTTATTTCCAGGATCTGCAGAAAATTCAGTACCACGGAGAGCAATCTCACCGCAAAATTAATGTCTTGTTATCTCAGCTTTGTTGTAGAGTTTGGCCAGGAAAATCCTTCAATTCCCAGGCATGGTACTGGTTTCTTTTAAGAGCCAGCATCCTTTAGCATCTTCAGAGTATTAGAGATTTAGGTAGTAAATGCATCAGGTTCCTTGTTAAAACGACATCTCTCTAGTTGTTCCAGAACTGTGGGGAACAGGTTCATATCTGCAAAAGAATAGAAGCTGCTCCCCATCTTCTTAATACTGTTGCAGTCAGCTGTTGGACTTGGGGTGCTGATAGGTTGGATGCTGAAATATACAACCAATGTCCCAAATGTGCTTTTTACCACCACCACCCCCCCAGTTTTTCAAAAGGCAACTAGACTTTGTTTTTTCCTTGAAGACATTTCACTTCTCATCCAAGGAGCTGGAGAACCGAAGAAGCTTCCCGGGTGAGAAGCAAAACATCTTCAAAGAAAAAAATCAAGTCCAGTTTCCTTCTGAAGAACTGAAGAAGCTTCTTGGATGAGAAGCGAAACCTCTTCAAGGAAAAACCAAATCCAGTTTCCTTCTGAAGAACTGTAGAAAGGTTCAATTGCCTTTTGGAAAAAAAAAAAAAAAAACCTTTGAGGGTAAGCAGAATGACTGAGAATCTCCCATAGACATTTACACAACAAGTGTTTTATTTAAATCCTTGGGAGATGTGTGGGAGACACTTTTGTTGACACAGAGGCAGTGAGGGTCACCATTGGTGGTTCAGAGGATGTTTTTTGTGTAAACCTGAAAATCTTCAACATACCAGGTATCTGTGCCATGAGACGCTAAATGCCACATGTACAGATCTCTGCTAATGATTTTCGAGAAGCAGGATGTTAATTGCCTGCTTTCTTTCGCATGCTTGCAAACCGTCAAGGCGCCCAGCATGCATTTTTATCCCTCGCTAGGTTGGCTGAGTGAATGGACATCCAAACTCCATGCCTCGGCGAGGAGAGCGCCGTGCCCTTTCTCAGAAAGGAGCTTAAAACCTACTTCGGTGCTTACCCAGGAGTGAAAACATCAAATTATGCTGACAAAGGACAAATGTAGATTTCAGCAAACGAGGCAAGATCAGCCCGATTGCAGGCTTGCCTAGCCAAGCTCCTGGCCACAGCTCGGTAATGAAATGCATGCATAAAATTACGGCGCTTTGGAAGTCTGGATTTGAGGGCCTCGGGAGGCAAGCGAGAGGCTCTCTCCGGTGGCTCAGCCCTGGTCTCTGGGCACTTCCCGAATTGTTCCATATTCATAAATCTCCCCTTCCTCCATTGGCAGTGGCTGTCTGCGAAACAGCCAGTGCCACCAGGAGACCGGGGCCTCTCATTCAGCAACTCGAGTGAAAAATGATGCCGATCAATGGGTCTGCAGAGAGCACCGGGGATTCTCGTATCGGGGAAGAGCTGAAAATTGAATAACAATGAGGCCGGGTGAAGAAGTGCCTTGTCAGGTGCTCTTGACACTGATGGATTAGACAAATCGGAGCGGGGTGACTCTTCCACACGGCTGCGATCTCCAGCACATGGATGCTGCCGTAAACAGGTTCTGGGGAGCTTGAGGGCAGGGTTGATGTCTTGTTTTGAGGGGATGGGGATGAGGAAGTCCAGGTCTCTTTAAGTGGCTCTCCCTCAAAAAAGAGATTTTTTCCAAGGAGCCGTAGAGATTTCAGGAAGGGGTTTAATGTAGGGGCATGGAAGGATTCAAGGAAGGTTTCTTGGTGAGGAAGCGCATCCCGTTGTCTCTGGAAAGGAGATAACCTTGAATTGGATCCATCCATCCTTCCTTCCTTCCTTCCTTCCTTCCTTCCTTCCTTCCTTCCTTCCTTCCTTCCTTCCTTCCTTCCTTCCTTCCTTCCTTCCTTCCTTGCTTGATCCAAAAGTCACAAGGTTGTTTTTCTCCTCCCTACCCCCCCTCCCTCCCAAAAAAACCCTCCGATGACCTTGGGAGCAATTCCATGGACTTGAGGACATGGGTAGAAGGTCCTTCAATCAGTGGCTTCAAACCAGATCGGGCCTTCTCACGCCTCTTGTGTCCAGCAGAGCATTTAAAGGGCATTCATGGGGTGGACACTCTAGGTCTTGCCTCCACCCATTAATGTGTTGCCCTTTTGGTGGAGAGGACAGAACGGGAAAGTTCTACCGACCCGGTCCAACGTGAAAAAAAGATGGACATGTCACAACAACCTGTCACAAATTGTGTTGTTCCCGACACAAATCACCTAGCAATTTTTGCTAATATGTGAATGGAAAAAAACAATAGGTGGGAAGTTTGACTTCTGGTTCTTAATTTTTCCTCTCTCATTAGCTAAAACCTCGCATATCTTTCCGTTTCTCCCTCCCTTTCCCCATCTTTTTTTTTTTCAAAAATCTTGCTAAAGAGATTTTGGGCTGCTTTCTCTTCCCCCATAAACATCCCAAGCCCAAATTCCATCCGCCTTCTCCTTTTAAAGCTTTGGGCCATTGACCTCTACTAGGGATGTTGCCATCCCTTTTCTTTAAAAAAAAATAATCTTTTTTTTTTCTGTTTTTCAATGCATCTGTTCACGGCCAAAACAGACAATCTGTGGCCAAAAGGTGGAAAGATGCTTTGGGGCTCCCCTCCACCCCCCACCAGCTTAGAAACGTGGGGTGTTTGGTCCTGTAAAGCCGCGGCAACCATGTATAATAGGAGATTCTGTCACATTTCCTGGGATTACTGTGTTTCTTGATTGGTGTCTGTAAATCTGCTGCCTCTACCCTTTGAAACTTGATCTATAATTGGGCTCCCTTAAATGCTGGAGATAAGATACTCTGCATTTTCTCTGGCTGTGTCACTGTCAGCCACCTGCCTTTTCATTATACATTCAGCAGACGTGATAAAATCAGCGGGTCCCCTCATTTGAAGCTGGTTTAATCGGCGTCTATTTCTTTCTTTCCTTCTTTCTTTTTTTGTACTCAACCATCGAAGTGGTCAAGCGATGTACACAAATCATTTCAAGGGGCTTCAGCTGACCCAGTTAAATAGACAGCAGTATGCAAAACCAGTTAAAAAGTCATAAATGCCACCAAAAAGTCTCCTAATTGGTATAAAAAATTGCAGGCTACTTTGTTTTTCCCCTTCTCTCACACACACCCATCACCAAAAAAAAAAAAACCCTCAGAACAGGCTGAAAAATTGTCCAAGAGGACTTGCACGCAAGGCAGATTAACTTCTGGGGGGAGGGTTTTGGGGGGGAGGGGGGGAAACGAAGCAGGATTAAGGTGGGTTGAAGGATTGTTTGCCAAGATTTTTTAAAATATGTGTTTGCTGGCGGCGTGCATGGACTTGCTAGAAGAGAGAGGGGTGGCCTTTATTGGACTGTTTTAAAGTTTTCTGGAAGCTGGCAGAACCCTGATTGGATGTGTAGTCCATTTTCATCCAGTGTGTCTTCTCTGTTTTGTGGCTCAAAAGAGCAAAATGTGAAGCTAGCTAACTTCAACCTCCTAACCTCTTCGCGGGCCCTGAGTGTTGTTTCTTCTGCTGGTGTAAGTGTGTTTAAAGGTTTGTGCTTACCTTGTCTCGAAAGTTTCTAACAACGGGTGTCTTAATGCTACCTGCCTGTAAAACCCCAAATCATGACCCCCAGGAAGGATCTCAAACAGAATTTGAAGAACCACTTCAGATGCTCTGAAGGATTCAGCTGCTCCCGATGGGATATCGACTCCCTTCCTTTCAAGGAGCCCAAGTGTAGCTGAGTTAGGGTTGGAGGTCATCTCATTTTCCAAAGAGGATTTGTTTCAGTGCCCCTCTGCTTATCTCGAGCTGGAAGATGTGGTCAGAATTGCATCCTGGCCCTTTTTTCTTAATTCTTGGGATTTTGGAAAATGCTTTGAGTTGCCTTGTGAGCAGCACCACGTCAAAGCTACATGGTTCTACCTTTAAATAAGCCAGAGCAATACTTCCATTTTTAAAAAAAACAAAACCTATATTATATAGTTCAGGGTTGTCATCTCTCCTTCTTTTATATAGATAGATGATGAAGAAGAAGATGGATGGATGGATGGGTAGATGGAAGGATCGAAGAATGGATGGATGGATATAGATATAGGTAATATATAGATTAGATAGATATAGATCAGAGAGAGAGAGAGAGAGATAGGATGGATGGTGAATGGATATAGATATAGGTAATATATAGGTGGATGATAGGTTAAATAAATATAGATAGTATAATAGAGAGATAGAAATAGGTAATAGAAGATAGATATAGATATATACAGATATAAATATATAGAGAAATGATAGAATATAGATTGATCGGATGGATGTAGAAATAGATAATATATAGATAGATAGATATATAATATATAGATGGATGGATGATAGATATAGCTATAGATAATATATAGATGGATGATAGATAGGTTAAAAAGATATAGATAATATATAATAGAGAAATAGAGATAGATAGATAGACAGACAGACAGACAGACAGACAGACAGAGACATACATATAGATATAAATATATAGATAGATGATAGAAGATAGATTGATCGGATGGATGATGGATGGATATAGATATGGATAATATATAGATGATAGATTAGATATAGATAATATAGAGAAATAGATAATAGATGATAGATATAGATAATACATAGATGATAGATAAATTAGATATATAGATAATATATAATAGATATAGATGGATGGATAGATAGGATAGATAGATAATTGAAAGAATGAGAGAGAGATTGAAGAATAAGGGGAAACACTCTAGAAACTTATGGTTCTTCTCCTTTGGTATATTTCAGGTTCTGGATCCCTGGCGGCTATGGCGGTCTTCGAGAACAAGTTCAAACCTGACATGGAGGTAAATCCCATTCCCTCAAAAGACCTTTCTTTGTGTCACTCTGAAAGTCCTATCTGATGGTTGATGGCCACTTTTCTAGCTGATAAGGTAGACACAATTTCCCGGCCGTTGTCAGGAGAAGCAACTTCTGAGCCTTCCAAGCAGAGCCCTTCAGGTTGAAAAACCTTGATCCTCTTCCCCCACCCCCCTCCCCAAATTTGTCACTGGGTGGGGGTGGGGGATGAGGGCTTGAGACCTGCTTTCCATCAAAGCAGATGCAAAACCCGACACCCCCCCCCCTCCACAGTTGCTAATTGTCAGGCGGTTTGGTTTGGTGCTTCGAGAGAAGGGCAGCCCGTATACCTTCTAAAGTCCATCACATCACAGGCCAGCAATTCAAAGGCACACCGTCCCGCACCCTCTGGTTTCAACTTGCAAATTAGCATCTGGAATCTAATTAAACAAGCTTAATGAAAGCAGCAGCTGAAGTTTGCTGGAAAAGACAATCAGCTAGCTTCCCCCCTCCCTCCCCACCCGCAAGTTCCCTCTGATATGTATTCCCTGCTACTGCAGCCGCTCAGCCAAAAGCCTTCTGCGTTAAAAGAAATTAGCATTTATTTGAAGGCCAGGAAAGTGTGGGCTTTTTTTCCCCCCTTTCCTTTTTCTTTTCCTTTACACACACACACACACACACAATATCTCCCTCTCCCCTCCCCTTTCTTTGCTATGCTTTTTGGCCTCCCCAGAGTGTCGTGCCACAGCAACCGAGCGCACAATATTTATAAAAAATTGGTCTGTCCGTTATTATCGCTCACCTTCTTAAAAAAAGGGTGAGAGGGGGGAAGGAGAGAAAAACGACCTTAAAGCCTGTTAAGGCCTGCCAAGAGCCAGAAAAGGATCAAACCTGGCCTGGCAGCTGGGGCAGCCTACAGGGCAAAAGAGCAGGCTTTGAAAGACGCAGGGCAGTGGGCTTCGCCAAGTCTCGCAGCTCTCGCCAGCCCCTGGCACTCTGCCTCTCTGCAAGATAAGTTGTCAGAGTTTCTGCCTTCTGCCTTGGGCAAGGCTCACACACCAGCCGGGCCCAGGCTCCCCCCTTCCTCCTCTTCCTCCTCCTACCAAATCTGGAGTTTGAGTACCAAGTGACTTGGCTGGTGCCAAGCCTGACAATCACACATCCTTAGGCTGCCAGGCAGCAAAAATGCCTCCTTCCTTCCTTCCTTCCTTCCTTCCTTCCTTCCTTCCTTCCTTCCTTCCTTCCTTCCTTCCTTCCTTCCTTCCTTCCTTCCTTCCTTCCTTCCTTCCTTCCTTCCTTGATGGAGAAAGAGGGCAGCTCCGGCAGAACGGCAAGACGTTGCCAAAAACGGCGATCTGAATATCCCCACCGCCATAAAGCTCCCTGGAAGCTTGAGAGAGGGAGGCCACACACCTGCTTGCTGGAAGGCAGAAAGCGCTACGTGGGAGACCCAAGCTTCAGCTTTTGGAGAAAACACACACACACACACACACACACACAAAAAAAAAATATTGGTTGTCTTTNACACACACACACACACACACACACAAAAAAAAAATATTGGTTGTCTTTCCTCCCTCCAATCCCTGCAGAGGGCCGGTGTCTCGTTCGTGAAGGCTCCGCTTCGGGGAGCGCTGAGGGTCCTCGCAGCTGCGTGGCCCAAAACCTCTTCCCCAGCAGCTCTCCCACCCACCCCACAAATAATTTTGGAAGGCCAGCTTGCCTCCTCGATCTCGATCAAGAGCTGTCAAGCCATCAGTCTCATTTAGGCCGATCCGGGGCTGCCAAGAGACACCCAGGAAGGGCTGACAAGCCGCATATGAATCCGGCCTTCATTAGTAGCGGGGGCTGATCCCAATGCGCCCCCCACCCCCTGGTCCCCACCACGGGGCTCAGGTGTTGGGTGTCCTCTGCCTTAATCTCCGCAGCTGACACTCGCTGTTTTAATGACTCCGCGGGAAGGAAGGAGAGGCTTGCCGGGAACACAGCCAGGAGACAGCCGAGATCAAGGGAGGCTGTCCGCATTAAGCTGGAGAGCTGCTCCCTTCGGTAACGTGCCGCCATTGGCAGCGGGCAGAGCTTAGCTTTTACAACCTTCCTCCCCCCGTACCTACACCCCCCCCCCGTTGTGATGTTCTGGGGGAAACAGGGTTTTTCCTTGTGAGTTTTTTGGTCTGTCTGGGTGGATTCTTGCTTTTTGCCTTCATTTTTTTGTTTTTTGAGCTTTTTTCTCCTCCGCTAAATTTTCCGAGCAGATTATTATTATATATGCATATACATATGTACGTACATATGTACATACCTACATATATATAAAAGCAAAATATCACTCACGCATCATCACAAAATCTCCAGAACCGTAAAGCCAACAAACTTGACATTTGCCACGTATGTTCTTCTTGGCTTCTAGGTGCTCATTAAGAAAGGATTTCTTGAAATGACCATCAGAGCATTTGAGAGTATTTCCTATATCATTATTATTATTCCGCTTTGATGCTAAGGAGTTCTACTCCCCCTCCCCACCTGAGAAGAAATCTCTTCCAAAGGCAGAGGAGAAGAGTTTCAGTTTTACAGCAGCAAGCAGCTTTAGTCCAGAACAGTTGAGCTAAGCCACGCCCAGGCTCCTTGCTGTCTCCTTGCTCACACAGCAAATACTGCCTCAGTTTCCAAACAGCCCTCAACTCTCATGCACTGACAGGACGCTAGCCAGATGAATACCAATGGATGCTGGTAGGCAGAGGCAGAATTTTATTCCCCTCCAAAAACTAAATTTGATCACATAGTTTCGTAGTGAAGCACGGGTATCGAGCTAGCATGTGTGTGTGTGTGTGTGTACGTATACATGTACATATCCATATCCATCCATACATACATATATTCATTCACCTCACCTTAACACTAGACCTCGTCATAATTTTAGAAGCTGCCTCTGCTCCTCTGGCATTAGTCTGAGATTTGCATGTCGACCCCCTGCTCTTGACTCTTGCACCTTTTTTCATGTGGATCTGGAGCTCCCCTCCGAGCTGGGAGGTTAGCAGGCTAAGGAGGTGGAAAAAGAAAGATAATTCCTGTGCTTGGTTCTAATATTTACATTATTGGAATTTTATTTCTGCAAGGACAAATAATAATAGAGTTGGAAGGGACCTTGGTGGTCGTCTAGTTCAGCCCCCTGCTCGAAGAGGAGACCTTATACCATCTCAGACAAATGATTGTCCAATCTCTTATTCAAATCCTCCAGTATTGGAGTCTGTAGAGATGCTCTGTCCTCCAGGTCAAGATTGTCCCAAGATTGCTTTTTTCAGGAGGCAACTGGTCTTCCTTGTTTTTTGTTTTGAAGATATTGTGCTTCTCATCTGAGAAGCTCCTTCAGCTCTGACGGGATGGTGGGGAATGGAAGGGTTTACGCTCCTTGCAGACAGTTGGTCATTTGCATCCTTT
The DNA here is from genome assembly GCA_004320025.1 of Laticauda laticaudata. Classification (NCBI taxonomy): domain Eukaryota; kingdom Metazoa; phylum Chordata; class Lepidosauria; order Squamata; family Elapidae; genus Laticauda; species Laticauda laticaudata. The sequence continues at coordinate 50,447 of BHFT01029876.1, read as the reverse complement.
TAGAGGGTCCTTGAGGCCACTTGGAGGTGTGTCTGTGTCCTCAGGGTCACCTGAGTGATGCAAATGATTCCTGTAGTCTGCCATATTCATGCTCCCACACCATTTGAAGGGCATTCATCCCAAAGCGCATAGCTAAAAGTCTGTAGAGATTCTCAGTCCTCCAGATCATGGGTGTCCCAAAGGTGGTTTTTTCAAGAGGCAACTGGACTTTCTGGTTTTTCTTTGAATAAGTTTCGCTTCTCATCCAAGAAGCGACTTCAGCTCTGACTGGATGCTCGTGGGGAATGGAAGGATTTATATTCCTTGCAGACAGCTGGTCGTTGGCATCCTTTTAAAGGGTCCTTGATGCACTTGGAGGTTTATCTTGGCCTCAGGGTCACCTGAGAGGGTCAAACCTCCTGAAAAAAAGCAACTTTGGGAAGTCGTTCCACTGATTAATTGTTCTCACTGTGGGGACATTTCTTCTTAGTTCTAGATCGCTTTTCTTCTTGATTAGTTTCTATCCGTGCTTTGGAAAATAGTTTGACCCCCTCCTCATCTTTGTAGGAGCCCCTCAAATATTGGAAGACCGCTATCACATCTCCCCCAAGACCTTCTTTTCATTAGACTTAGACAGACCCAATTCCTTGCAACCGTTCTGTGTATGTTTTTAGCCTCCAAAATGAAGGCTCAACAACCTTGGTCATTTTTGTGACAGTTTGCGCCCTGTGAAAGCGCGGGCATTTTTCAGAAAATAATCAGGAACAAATGAAATGTACATCCATCTCCTGCAGGGATTGAACAAGAGTTTTATTGTTTGATTGACAGAAGATAGAAAGGTAGTTTTTGCCATTAAGTGAGCAAGAGACAAAATCAAAGGAATTGAACCAAGAATTCCAGAATCACACGTTGCTGCCTTGTCAGGTAATTTGCAATAAATTGTTAATGTAAATTCAGGTTAGTAGAGAGGATTTTTCCCGCCTCCTCGGTGGGAGGGGGGGTTTTTTTCTCTCTCTCTCTCTCTGAGATAAACTGCTGATTAATTCAGTATAGAACTCAATTACAAATTGAAAGAGCCACAGCGGGACTCCCGAACCCTAAAGACAACAGATGTTGAATTGATACTCCAGCATATTTTACACTGGTATGAAATATTAACACGGTTTATTATATACTGGTATTGGAGGATAGGAGAAAGGAGAGGTTGAGGTTGCTTGTCTTTTGAAAAGAGCAGAGTTTCTGCCAACTGTTTAAGTGAGGGCTGTGGAAGATGGGTAGTTTAAGTCTCTCTCGTGCAATCTCTTTGAGCCTTTTTTGTTGAGAAGGTTGTAGCACCTTCATTTGATAATGTTTGAAGGGAGGAATGCTGAGCCCAGAATCATAGTTTGCTTGTTTGTTTTCATATTCACAACAATGTTTTGGCATCAACAGATACATATCTGTATATCTATATCTATACACACACACATATATTAATAATCTATTAAGGTCTCTTGCTTGGCTTACCATAATCCTTCATCCTAGTCTTTATATTTATTGTTTAACCACTCATACCTTTTATCCCACCTTACATAATATTCGGAGTCCTCTTTGTCTTTCCTTTTCAGTGTGAGCTTATCCATTTCAACACATTCTAGAACTTTCTGTATGACTAAATCTTCTGAAGGGATATTAGCTCTTTCCATTAATTGTGCAAAAGCTATTCTGGCTGCTGACAAAATATGCAATATAATATATATAATCTGTTTACTATATTGACCTGTAATTATTCCTAGTAGAAAGAGTTCTGGTTTGAATTCAATTTGCTGTTTAGTAATCTCTTGAAGCCAGTTTTTTTATTTTACTCCAATATTTCCTGATCTCGGGGCATAGCTACCACATATGATAGAAGGTATATTTACAGGGTGAAATGATAGTTTCTGTCCCAAATGAGAGGGATGAGTGTGGGGGTTTTCTCAGATCATTTAGGAAGCGAGATAGTGTCTCACACAGGTGTGGAATGTCTGTCTGTCCAATTTCTAAGAAAAGCACCCCTGTCTGAAGGACTGCTGTACTAGGAGACACAACACCCTAGCATTGAAGCCACCATGTCTGCATGGAGAACCCTCCGTAGCTGTGGACACCACAAAATATCAGCAGGCAAAATCCCTAAAGTGTGAAGTTTGTGGCAGAAATAGATCTATTTATGTGGGATGTGAAGTGACAGGCATGTCATCTCCACAAGGGAGAAGTCATCATGTGTTTTTGGGACTCCTTAGCTGCTTGGGGTCATGCAACACTTCCTTGCAAATTTCTTCTTAGTGTGGAACCCTCCCAACCTAAGAAAAGTATAGACTAAGTTAATATCAGAGGGCAGAACTCTCCGAGAAGAGAAATAAGAATAGAAATAGGAATAGAGTAGAATAGTAATTAGAAGAGAAGAGAAATAGGAGAAGAGAAATAAGAATAAAATAAGAAGAGAAGAGAAGAGAGAGAAGAAAAATCAGAATAGAAATAGGAATAGAGTAGAATAGTAATTAGAAGAGAAGAGAAATAGGAGAAGAGAAATAAGAATAGAATAGGAATAGAAGAGAACAGAGAGAAGAGAAATCAGAATAGAAATAGGAATAGAGCAGAATAGTAATTAGAAGAGAAGAGAAATAAGAATAAAACAGAAATAGAAGAGAAGAGAGAAGAGAAATAAGAATAGAATAGAAAGAGAAATTAGAATAGGAGTAGAATAGGAATTAGAACAGAATAGAAATAAGAGAAATCAGAATAGAATAGAAATAGTAATTAGAATAGAATAAAAATAGAAGAAAGAGAAAAGAAATAAGAATAGAATAGGAATAGAATAGAATAGTAATTAGAAGAAAAATAAGAATAGAATCGAATAGGAATTAGAAGAGAAGAGAAATAAGAGAAATTAGAATAGAATAACAATAGAATAGAATAGAATAGAATAGAATAGAATAACAGTTGGAAGGGATCTTGGATGTCTTCTAGTCCAACCCCTTGCCTAGTCAGGAAACCCTAGACCATTTCAGACAAATGACTATCTAATCTCTTCTTAAAAACTTCCAAGTGTTGGAGCATCCAGTTAATTGTTCTCACTGCCAGGAAATTTCTTCTGAATTCTAGGTTGCTTCTCTCCTTGTTTAGTTCCCACCTGTTGCATCTTGTCCTGCCCTCCTTGTCGAAGTTAGTGGGCAACATAACAAGAAAGACCTTCTCACCCAAGTCCAAATGGAAGAACGGGACTTGAGAAGGTCAAGTCTCCTTCAGATGGACCCAGGAGAGTCTCCAGGGCTTCTGGGAATCTCCGAGAAGGTCTTGCTTAGCTCAAAAAGAAAAGCTTAGCCCACGTAAGACTTCCAAATACCTCTTGGCAAGCTCTCGTTTTAGATCAGCAGAAAGAAACGTGACTCTTGGGGTAACTTTCTTTGATTCTACCTTTCTTTAAAAGGTGGAAAGGTGGGCAGGTGAGGTGGTTTGACTTCCTGCATTCCCCTTTCTAACCTGTTTTATTTTATTTTATTTTTTTGGCCAAAGAAATGACCAAAACGATCTTTGGGAGAAAGAAACGAAATGGGTTTTTGATTTTCAGTGTCTCTGTCGGGTCGGTTCTCTTTGAGCTTCCCAGCAGATTTAGCCTTGCTGTCTCAAGTTCCCTATTGATCGGCACACAGTTTCTCCCGGAAGAGACGGGTGTATCCGCACGATTCTTCCACGCGTTAATTATCCTGCCCTCGGTTTTCAAGAACGTAGTAAAAGGACCAGAGTTTAGGGGTCGTGAAGAGATATCTAAAAATGCCGACGAGACTGGAGGAAGTGTGACGGGTTTTCCCCATCCCAGTTATTTCTCTCAGATTCCTGCTTAAAGTAATTTGTCTTTTTATCTCTCCTTTTGCCTTTATTTATTCTCTTCTTTCTCTTCTCCTCCCAGCCCCCCCACCCCCAAATCCCCTTCCCCCTCCGGTTTTTTGTAAGCATTTCGAACACCTTCCATTCTTGCCAGTTTGTTTGGGAAAATGTCAAAAATAAGGATTTTTATTTTTAACCAAGTTGCGGATACAATCCATATCACGGCCGGTGAATTGATAGGCTTTTTTTTCAAAGCCGGAATTGCTTCCAACAGTTTAAAAAAAGAAAGAAAGAAAGAAAAAATAATGAACAATGATGTGTTCTCAAAGGATTTCATGTAAGGAAAAGGCTTCAGAGAAATAGAAGTCAATAACGGGGGAATATTTGTAGCTCAGGGTTGAAATGAGGGATCCTTGGTGCTCTCTGAGCTTGGTAGTTTTCTTGTAGATTTTTCATGACTCAAATCAGGTATCATTAACAGATTTGGAAGGGACTTTAGGTCATCTAGTCCAACCCTTCACCCAAGCAGGAGACCCTACAACATTTCTGACAGCTGCCAGTCCAGTCTCTTCCAGTGATGAAGGTCCCGCAACTTCTGTTCCATGGGTTGATTGTTCTTACTGTCAGAAAATTTATCCTTATTTCCAGATTGAATCTCTCCTTGGTCACTTTCCATCCATTATTCCTTGTATGGCATTTAGATTCCTTGGAAAATAGCTTTACCACTTCCTCCTCTCCGTGGCAGCCCCTCAAATATTGGAAGATACTCTCCTGTCTCCCCTGATCCTTCTCTTCACCAGACCAGCCATGCCCGGTTCCTGCATCCGTTCTTCATATCTTTTAGCCTACAGTCCCCTCATCCTCCTGGTTGCTCTTCTCTGCACTGTTTCTAGGGTCTCAACATCTTTTTTGTAATGTGGTGACCAAAACTGGATGCAGTCCTCTAGGTGTGGCCTTACTAAGGCTTTACAGAGTGGTATTAGTACCTCCCTTGATTGTATCCCTCTGTGAATACAACTTAGGATTGCATTGGTTTTTTTGGCTGCCGGTGCACATTGTTGGCTCCTATTTAGCTGGTTGTCCACTAAGACTCCAGGATCCTTCTCACAATTACTGCTATTAAGCCTGGTTTCACCCAATCTACTATATGTGTCCCTTTGGTTTTTCTTGCCTAAGTGTAAGACTACTTTTAATGAGCACAACGTCAGATGATTAGCATGGAAGATGTTACCTCGTTTGGGTCATGAAATGTCTTCAAGAAAAGCACCAAGCTCAGAGAGCACCAGGGACCCCTCCATAGAAGAGAGTCTGCTTTTCAAATTTTGGGGGTTAATGAAATCCTTCAAGCAATATTTCATCACGCTTGGGAACTTGAAGGTGGCTGGACTTCAAGGCCCATAATTCCCTAGTCAGCATGGAATTGTGGCTGTTGAAGTCCTCCCATCTCCAAGTCACCAAGCTTGAGAGGAGTAGAAGGCAGTTCCTATCCTTTACCTTGTCATGCATAGAAGAGAAGCTGGGCCAGATCTGGTTTCCACTTGGTTCAGAGGTTGAAAACTCCAGCTTTGTCAGTCCAACTGGTAAGCTGGAAAAACACCTGGAAGGAGGTGGTGGGCAGCCATTTCTGTATTGTGTCCAGGAAAACCATGTAGATGTTGGACCTGGGTTGGGTTATGGTTGCCTTGAAAAGGACGTGGCTTTTGAAAGTGCCAGAGGTTAAGTTTGGCCCTTATCCTGGAAATCCCGCCATCCTTCCTAGCCAAGTTAAGCCAACATCTGCAAGACAAAGGCAGAAACGTTGAGTGGGGAAAAGAAGGAGACTCCCAACTCTTTGGGCCTCTTGTCATTAGAGCTGGAAGGAGGCAATATATCAAGTTTTGGCGCGTGTACCGAATGCAACTCTCCAGATAACAGGTTTAAAGTCAAGATTTAATACAGGCCTCTCCACGATGATGCTGCAGTGACAGTTTAAAGCTCGTTCTTTAAATCTCAGCAGACTTTATAGCCAGCAGAGGGCCAATATAGAGTTTAATGGTATTACAAGACATAAATCATCTTTTAAAGATGCTACCAGTAGCTCCAAAATTAAATGCAGGCAATCTCCTTCCATGATAAATAATTTATCAAACACCATTTCGGATGAGCTCTCCATGCTGAGTTATTTATTTTAGCCTTTACCGCTCAATTCCTCCGGCACGTTTTCACAGATCCATTTCTGGTCAGTTTTAATGAACTTGGGGCCTCTGCCGTGGCCTCTTCCAGCCGTTTGGCACAGCTGCGGTGACCATTAGACGGCTGGCCTGGACCTCTTTGTGCCTTTTACAAGCGCGGCCCATTTGTCTTGCGGCGGTAAATGGCTGTGCACATCGGAGCCCGGGGACACATTACACGATGTAGCAACGGCGCGCAAGCCGCCTGCCCTGGAAAGAGTTGCTTGTCGCAGCTGACTTGAAATACAGTACATCACTCTTACTGTATAATCTCATTTATGGGATATCTCTGAGCTGAGTGGGAAGCAGGGCAGTGTTTCCAGGTAGTTTAGATCCAGCAACCTTTAAGGAGAATCTCCCCAATCCCCAAACTTTTGGGGGACTTCACCCCCCCCCCCCCCNCTATCATTAAATCTATATTTTAAGTTTTTAATAGACGGGCTGTCAGCATTTTCCAGATCGAACCGCTTCTTAGTTGATTTTAGTTTACTTTAATTGTCACTGTACCTCATCCAACAAAATTAAATGCCATGTTCAGTGTACCTTCTAACTGTGAAAATAAAATGCAAACACACCTCCTTTGCATTATTTACAATTGAATGGAAACACTTTGATGTTGCATTAATATTGCATGCTATACAGTAAAATTTAGTATAGTTCCTGCTCTGGGGGAGAAGCTATTTTTCAGCCTATTTTTTGCCCTTGTTTTTATTACTCTGTACCGCCTGCCAGGTGGTAATAGTTTAAAAAAAAAAAAAGGTACCCAGGATGAGATGGATCTTTAAGGATGTTTTGGACTTTCTTAAACTTTTGGTGGTGAAGATGGCCTGGAAGTCTTAACCACCAGGTGGGTTTTTCCTCCAGAAGATGAGGCAAGGTTTTCTGAATTGACCTCCTAGGTCTGAATAATGTTCCTGGCCTGTGTAGCTGCCTTGTGGATCTGCAGGAAGGATTTAAGAAAGGAGATGGGTCTTAGGTGGGGACTGTCTGAATCTCGTTAGGACTTGGGTTAGCCACTTGAAGATCCATGGAGTTCACCTTCCAGGGTTCCTCGCCGAGAATAGTAGAGGGCCTCCTCTTGAAAGGGGTTTGGGCTAGAAGATCTCCCATGTCCCCTCCAATTCTGTCATTCTATAATCCCAGATCAATTAGCCAGTGGAACAGCTTGCCTCCTGAAATTGTGGGTGCTCTAACACTGGAGGTTTTCAAGAAGAGGCTGGACAATCATTTGTCTGGAATGGTGTAGGGCAGGGGTCTTCCAACTTGACAGTTTAAGGCTTGTGGACTTCTGTTCCCAGAATTCCTTCTCCCAGTCATGTTAGCTCAGGAAGTTAGCCTTAAACTTGCCAGGTTTGAAGAGTCTTGGTACAGGAACTCCTGCTGTGTGTGTGTGTGGGGGGCTTAGACTAGAAGGCCTCCAAAGCCCCTTCCAACTCTTGTTATTCTGAGTTTGCTGCCTGGGAAAATTCTGGGAGCCAAAGTCCACCCAGGATTGGGCCAAGCGTGCAAAACATTGGCTTCGCAGAATTAGGTTGGGTGTATTGATGGGATCAAGCCAGGACCTGAATTGAGAGCCAGCTCAGTCTGTGTGTGTGTGTGTGTGTGTGTGTGTTGAAATTAGGAATAGCAAAAGAGTCCTGCAAATGAGCCTTTTCCACGGAGGAGATTGGGAGCCGAAGTAATTGAGCTGTGAGAACCTGGGCCTCTTGCGTGGAAGTGGCTTGAACATGTGCTGGGAACAGCCTCAATTGCCCATTGGGGTCCTCTTCAGTGCTACGCATGGCAGCTGCTGCTGGAATAAAAATTTGGGAGAACCTGTAGTAGGGTTAAAAAGTGGAGCGCACACGCCCTGGCAGGGACTTGAAGCTTTGACGGTGAGGGATGAGGAGCACGCCTTTCCCCCTTGCTCAGCCTTGTAGAGTGAGGGGCCCTGGGGTGGGGCTTGGTGGTCTGGATGGGGGTCTGCGAGACGGAGAGGCAGGTTTGCCAGGGCAAAAGCCTGAAAAAGATGCTGAAATTCTAGAGTTTTTCTAAGATTTGGTCCCTTTTCTCTCCAAACTCACATCTGACATGACTTATTTTCAAGGCCCCCTTGTCTATATTATTATTATTTTTTAACATAAATTAATTTTCTATCAATTACAATTCTTAGTGCTTAATAAACATCATGTTGTCTGGGTATTTAGTTTGCTTAACAATACATCTTTACATTCTTAATCTCCCCCCCTTTTTTTTTTCTTCCACCCACTGATAAAATAGATTCCATGTTTGATAAAATTCTGTGACTTCTCTCTGTTTCATTTTCAGTGTTGGTCTATCCTATTTCTGCACAGTCTTGTATCTTCCCTATTATCTCTTCATCTTGCGGTGTTTCTTCATTTTGCCAAATATTGGGCTAAAATAATTCCTGCTGCTGTTAAAAGCATGTTAATATTAAATACGTCCTTTTCTTCTCGATTTTTCCTCCCTGGTATCGTACCTAGTTAAAAACAGTTCAGGTTTAAAATCTGCGTGTTTCCCTCTCATCGTTTCTAGCCATCTGTGCCAAATATATATTTCCTTTGTCACAAGTGCACCATCTATCATAAAATGTGCCCGTTGGTGGTATTCTACCGGTTCTGCCGAGCTGGTAGCGCTGATGAACAGCAGAGACAGAACCGGTTCTCTCCACCTGGGCTCTCATAGTCACCTTTATCCCCTGCTTTTGAAGTGCAGCCTCTGAAGCAACAGGGAGAGTGCAGGCTTGCAGGAGGCATGAGTTGGATCACATGTGCATGCATGCACAAAGTATGTGTGCCTGCGTGCAAAGCGTGCCCACCAATCCACACAGGGATTGGGTCAGGGTCTCTTCTTCCTCCTAATTACAGCTAGGGAGTCGCTTCCCTGGGGCAATAGAAAGTCTGCAGATAATCCAAAAATATAAATAAATGGGCACATTTCAGTGGTGGGGTTCTAATTTCTTACTGCCAGTTCTGTGGGTGCGGCTTGGTGGACATGGCAAGGGAAGGATACTGCAAAATCCTCCTTCCCTCCCCACCCCACTAACCTGCTTTCCAGCTCCGTTCTCCTTTGCAGGGCAACCAAAGGAGACCCAGCCGATCAGCTGGGACTCAATGGGAGGCAGAGAAGAGACGGGGTTGGCGGGGCCAGTCAGAGGCGGGATTGGCTGGTTCTCTGGACTACTCAAAATTTCTGCTACCGGTTCTCGAGAACTGGTCCGAACCGGCTGAATACCCACCTCTGGAGAGGCGGGAAGGAGGCAGGAAAGGATTGTAGAGGGAGGGAGGAGAGAAGGAAGGCAGGAAGGCAAGCTTGGTGAGCGTGGCTCGGTGGGCGTGGCAGGGGAAGGATACTGCAAAATTCCCCTTCCCTCCCCACCCCCTAACCTGCTTTCCAGCTCCGTTCTCCTGGGCAGGGCAACCAAAGGAGACCTAACCAATTAGCTGGGACTCAATGGGAGGCATGGAATAGATGGGGTTGGCGGGGCCAGTCAGACATGGGTGATATTTGCCGGTTGTCGGAATCACTCAAAATTTCCGCTACCAGTTCTCCCGCACCAGTCCGAACCAGCTGAACCTCTGCCTAGAGAAGTCCCAAAATTGGTGTCTCCTACTTGGTCTGAGCTTCAGGCTCTTCCCCAGCAGGACTAGGCAGATGCAGAAGTTGCAATCTTACTCAATCCCTCGCAGAGACCACGCAGCCGAGATAAAAAATAATGAGGGTATAATCAGAACCCTCTCTTTAAAGCCAGGATAGTCACCAGCACCAACAAAAATCTCTTCCTCTCATTAAAGATTGTTTTTTTAACCTCTTGTCTCCTTATTTGTTTTTATGCCCATTATGCCTTCCCCTCCACCGATGGTCCATTCTCCCCCTCCCATTCTCAGTAATCAGAGGAGGCAAAGCTGGGTGGGCTGCAAAAACTCTCTTGTCATGGGAACCAAATAGGGATTTCTCTCTTAAATTAATAACCCTCTTTCCCTCCCCTTCCCTTTCTCCCCTCCCCTCCCCTCTTTTTTTTCCCATGCAGGCAAAAGATCATGCAAAAATGGGAATAAGGGAGGTGAAAATTCGCTTGAAGCAAAAGGTACTTGAAATATGTATTTAGGGTTGGGGGTTGGGGGGGGAAACCACAGAAAGAAAAACAGAAGAAATGCTCAGCTGGGAGAGAGAGAGAGAGAGAGAGAGAGAGATAAAAAAGANGAGAGAGAGAGAGAGAGAGAGAGAGAGAGAGAGAGATAAAAAAGAAAACGGAAAGGAAAGGAAAAAGGCATTACATGATCAATAGAGAGCTGTTTGGTGCTGTGTTGTTAACACACTTCAAAATGCATTACCAGCTGTCCCAGATTTTTTTTTTCTTTCCCCCACTGTTATAAATATTCACAGACAAAAAGTAAATACATTAAGGTCTGACG